>LOEQ01002267.1:84187-103670 GCA_001685075.1 Bramus lutescens | reverse complement strand
GAGAGAGAGAGAGAGAGAGAGGAAGGGGGGAGGAAGGGGGAAGCGTAAAACCAAAGGGTCCTGCTAAGCTAGCACCAATACTTGTCTGCTTCACCTGAGAAGGGAGCCCAGTGAGTTTGTTCTCCACTCCCTCCCTCCACTCCCTCTCTCCTCTCCCTCCCTCTTTCCCTCTCCCTCCTTCCTCTCATCTCCCACCAGAGCCTTCATTGGTCAAAACCTCCTGGAAGTCAGAGTGTGGGAGAGCCTGTAGGGAGCATGGTAGGGAAAGAGGAACCAAAGAGGTAAACACATGGTGTCCTGCACAGTTGGCTGAAGGGGACAGTGGCCTCAGCCTCTGAGAGGCACAGAGACAGGAAGGCACCTGATCACTGAACTGCTCTCTAGTGCAGTAGGGGGTCTGTTCCCAGGACCTGTGGGAGTCCTTTTGGAACAAAGGCCAACAAAAGCCAGGATTAGAGAATTTAACCTACAGGTCCCAAATCAGCAATGATTTTGCCCCTTCTATTTGCTAGTGTCTGGAGACATTTGATTGACACACTGAGGTAGGCGATGCCCTCTTACAATGGTAGGGATGAAGGGTTCTGTGACAGCCCACATCCTCACAGCCCCACATGCCAACTGGAGAGCACGTCCCATCCCATTGCCGACTTCTGCTTCCGACTTCTTGTTTTCCCTCTGAGGAGAGCTCCCATTCATTTATTTTGTTGATTTTGTTTCTGTCTCCATCTGTGAGACTGTAACTTCCAAGAAAGCTGAAGTCTGAAGCATAATACCCCTGATGCTTAAAATAAGGCCTGCCAAATATTAAGTGCCTTGCAAATTTGCCTGATTGAACAAACAGAAACAAACAAACAACAAAATAAAAACCATTTGTCCAAGATAATTGTTCCGCTCTCTCCCTCCTCACTCTTTTCCTGAGGTAGGGTCTCATTACACAGTCATGACTGGCCTATAACTTGTAATACAGACCAAGCTGCCCTTTAACTTGAGTGATCCTCCTGAGTGCTACGATCACGGGTATATGCCGCCAAACACAATTTGTTTTTAATGAGACTGTGAAAATTTCAAGTGTTTATTATTCCGTTTTCCAGGGGGGATATGCTACACTTAGTTTGTGAATAACAGCACTTTTCTTTCATAAAGTTTAAAAGAAAATCCTTTCTCTTGTAATAGGAGACCATGATTACTTCCTGGTGCTCCTGAACTTCTGTCCACTATAATTCCTCCGAGATTTTAGAGCCCTTTAACATTCTTAAAGTGTTGTTATTTGTTTCACTGAACATCATCGAGAAAAATAGGTACATCCGGTCAGGGTTTTCTTGGTCATTTTTGGTCACCAGTTGTCTACTTCATGGCTGTTACTCTCTTCAATCTAGGTGTCCCTTTCCTTGTTGGAAAAGAGCAATTGTTCTACTTCATCATCTTGCACACTCTCAAATCCAGCAGTAGGTGAAAATATGTAATCTTTAAAGACCTTTCAAATTTTACCTTTAAAAACTCAATTCATTAAATAACTATTGGAAAGTAGCCATCAGACTCTGAGAAAATAACGTCAATTGTATTGGAGAATATGAAGTCTAGTGTGTCCTTCCTGCTGATACAATAACCAGATTATCATTTATTGCATGAAGTAGTGATTCTCAAAAAAAAGAGTAACTGCTTCCATATGAAAATAAATGAATACCTTTACTCAAGTGCTAACACTGAGAAAGTACTACTTCATCTTGGTACAGCCTGGGAGAACATCCTGCTAGATAGAGAAATGTTGCTAGCATTCCCATTTAATACAACATTAGTGAACAGTTTTTGTGGTTGTTGTTGTTGTTGTTTGGTTTTTTGAGACAGAACTTCTCTGTGTCACAGCCTAGCTGTCCTGGAACTATCTCTTATAGACCAGGCTGGCCTCAAACTCCCAGATATCCACCTGCCTCTGCCTCCCGAGTGCTGGGATTAAAGGCATGTGCTACCACCACCTGGCTTAACATTACTGAACATTTTTAAAGTATTTCTGATTAGCCTCATGGCATAATTTAAAAGTGTAAAGATTTAAATTGTGTGCATGTATGTGTGCTTGTGTGTGAAGATGTGTGCGTGATTGCATGTTCTGCAAAAGCCAGAAGAGGGCTTCAGGTCCCCTGGAGCTGGAGTTACAGGCAGTTGTGAGGCCCTGATGCAGGCATTGGAAATCAAACTCTTCTGCAAGAGTAGCAAGTGTTCTTAACCTCTGAGTCCCTGGAGGCAATAATTTAGCTCATTTCCATAGCAACTTCTGAGTTTTAAAACATACTATGGAAAACAGTTTTCAACCTTCGTCCTGAACAGACCCATTACCCAGGCTTGCTAGCCTTCTCTCTATTAATACAGCCTGGCTCATCCTGACTAGGGGCACCCACCTGTTCATTGGTTGAATATCTACCCCCAGAGGTGACCTTGCAACTACAGTGTGGCCTTCACTGAATAAGTCACTTGCTAAGTGTTTCTCGTAACTACTCATAATTCTAATGATTTGTTTTGTTTTGTTTTGTTTTGTTTTGAGACAGTCCCGTGGTGAGACTCTGGCTGGCCAGGGGCTTGCTTGGCAGGCCAGGTTGGCCTCCAGCACACAGAAAACTGCTTGCCTCTGCCTCCAGATGTTCAGTGTAAGGTACACACCACCATGCCTGGCAGTTCTAATCAATTTTGTAGGCTTTTAGTTAAGTAAAGCTATAAAAATGTGTCTGCCTTTTCTTTTCCACGCTGTTCCTCCCCAGCACCAGAAGGAAGTTACCAAATGCCTTCATTCAAGAAGGGGCTCAAACCTCTGGAGTCAGCACCACATTCTGCTGAATGATTTGATTTTCAGTTGTTGGCATGACAACAGTTAGAGATGACCCTACACTATCCCATCACCCTACTCTAACACAGCCCCTTTCCCTCCAAGCCCTGATCCCTCTAAAAGAGGAACAAGTTTGTATAATGTGTAGGCGTTCTAGTTATTTTTCAAATTGAGTTTTATGATTATAACTATCCACATTTTCTCTGGTACTGCAGATTGATAATCATAAAAATAAAGCCAACAGCTTTACAAAAACTTTGAAGTTTTAAAATATATTTATTTTACTTATGCGCATGTGCCTGTATCTGCATGAGTTTATGCGTACCCCTTGCATGCTAGAACCCCAAAAAGGCTACAAAAGGTGTCAGATCCCATGGAGCTGAAGTTAGAGATGATTGTGATGTAGGTGCTGGGAACTGAACCTGGCTCCTCTGCAAGAACAGTAAGCACACCGAGCTCCATCTCTCCAGCCCCCAGACTTTAGAGTTTGGAAAGTGCTCTAATTAAGAGTTGGTTTAGAATTTGGCACTTGCTGTCCCAGAACCTGGAGACAGGTGGACCACCATGACTTTGACTTTGGCCTCGACAGCAGAGTGAGAGCCTTCCACAAAAAAAGAAAGAGCAAACAAACAAAAGACAGTTGGACTAAAACTAATTCCACTCCTTTCTCTTAGGCAAATGTCCTGTACTATTTCGCTTGCCTTGACTACGTCAGTATTTCTGCTGGATTTCTATTTTGTTATTCATTTCTGTTTGTTCACTTATTCATTCACCCATTGACTCATGCATTCATTTGGAGAGGGCTGACTTCGAACATGGTACAGAGCTGAAGAATGACCTGGAGGGTCTAGTCCTTTTGCTTCCTCCTGAATGATGGGATTATAGGCATGCATCACTGCCTGGTTCATGAGGTTGTTGGGTACCGAGTACAGGCACCTAGGTTGTCTTACAGTTTTACGGTGGCATTATCATTGCTGTCTGTGAGCAGGCCGACTGAGGCACCATACAAACTTGTTTAGTTTCGTCTCCTGCACGCTTGCTAGTTAGTGCTTTTTGCAGCATGTTCAGTCTGTCATGCACCTCTGCCTTCTTATTAATGATTGTATTAATCTTGGGCATTCTGACTTTTCTAGAACTTCCTGATTTTTTCTATAACTATTCTTCAATACTTTTTTGCTCCATTCTATTGTTTTAATCATTATTCATTACACACTAAATTGCCATCTTTTATAGGTACTGTAGAGCTAGTGTGTGTGTGTGTGTGCGTGCGTGCGCGCGTGCGTGTGTGTGTGTGTATTTAAAAGGTTTCAGGGAACTGAATTTCTTCCAAACTTATGTGTTGAAGAAATTCAAATGCAGCTTCATTCAGGGACAGGAGTGGCAGCAGCTTTCGTGAAATGACATAGAAATCAAGGGGGATTCGTGACTCCATAACCCAGAGAGAGTATTTTATATTCCCAAATGCTTCTCTGCCTAGCTTCAGCTCTGACCCCAGCCAGGCACAGCAGGCTGATGTGCTAGGAGATCTAGGAGGCAGGTGATCAGCCTTATTTAGATGTGCCAGGGATCACGTGACTAGAAAATGGAGGCGAATCTGTACTTGCTGTTAACTGCTCCAGAAGGGAGATGCTGAAGAGCCAGAGCCGCGCATCCTTCCTGCTCTCCGGCTAGCAAAGCCTCGTGTCCTCTTCAGAAGGTAGGTGGGTCCCGGTCAGACTTTAGGACGGCTGGGCCGGGTGAGGAGGGATTTGGATGGAGTCTCTTCCTAGAAGCCTGTCTGCTGCTGCTGGGAAGTTGGAGCGGGTAGGAGACTGGGGAGAGGAGGCTGAATTCTGCCCGGCCCCTCGCCCCTGACACTCGAGAGCTGCAATTCATTCCGATAAAATTCAGAACCAAGGGGCATGCAGGCTTTTGCTTCCCCACCCCTTTCCTGGCTGCAGGTAATTGTCTAACACACCTCTGCATAGCTATAATCAATTTTTATTCCTTTATATCTAGGATGAATATGCAGATAGAAAATCAGAGGCAGTGACCATTTTGAAACTGTTGGGACTCTTGAGGGATGATTACTATGATGTTTGGATGTTTGACAGGCAGACTGCTCTAGTTCACATTTTGTGTGTTTCTGAAAGTTACTGAAGCTAATATCACAACACCCACTTCTCTATATTTCTCTGACGGATGTTGGAACATTTACAACCTGCTTGATTTCTGAGCCACAGAAATAGGTCACCCTCAAAAATGGGCTTCTACTGTTCCATTGTCTTCTCAAAATTAAGGGACAGAAGCATAATTTTATATATGAAATATGTCAGTGTTTCACCGAGAAAGTCAATTGTGTGAGTAATTAAAGTTAAAATGCCCCTGGCCACCTTAGAGACTAGCACTAGATTTCCACCTGGCGGAAGTGAAGTGAGGCGGATTCCGTCCTGGGAATGGAGTACTGGTCGTGTTTTAAGGGAGAGGGGTATACTTTTTATCAATTTTTTTTTTAATCATTGCTCACCTCTCTGCAGATGAGTCGCAGGAAACTATGTGAGTAGTTTCCAGACCCACTTCCAACCAGGAGAGTGCCAAACCCTAGCCCCAAACCCCACCCAACTTACCCANCCCAACCTCCCAGCCCCCACCCAACCTCCCAGCCCCCATCCAGATGAGAGCTATAGCTTCAGCCCCAGCCCTAACCCGACCTCTTCCCCCACCTCAGTCCCCTCAGGAGCTGCTTCTGACTAAGTCATTTCAAACTCTTTGTTTGATGAAAGTTTTCTTGGCATTATTGTTGGTAATATGCCCAGAACATAAAATCTAGGATAATTAAATTGAAATAGTAAAGAAAATAGACTGTGGAATTTCTCTTAATTGTTGAGAAATTTCATATCTGCGCTCTACAAAAAAAAAAACATTGCTCGTCTAGAGATATCTCTATCAGCAAATTAAACTCTTTTAGGATAGCAAACACCATGTTTTAAATGGCTTGAACCTCCTTGGCGTGCAACTCAAAGGCAGATAAGAAGATGTTGCTGTTGTTATTTGAAGCCAGCAGCATCCAAGCATCCCTCAGAGGTGCAGCTTTGTAATTCGGAAGGGAGCTTCTGGAGCCAGAACAAAGCCTGGAGGCCCGGGCTTCAGACCCCTCTTCCCATGAACAAGAAATCAGGTTAACTTTCTCATAGGTGGGTCTCTCTTTGGTGCATCCTAGTGAATTTCTGTTCTTGTCCCGTTTGGTTTTTTATGATTCAGTGGCTCTGGGCTTTTAGCAAAATTTAGCCCATATATTTCAACTTCTCAGTGCCGGGTAAAACAAAACACCACACATCTATTTTCAGGGGACAGGTGATATTTCCTAATTTGTCTATAACCTTTGCACTTCCATTTAGGAAATGAAAACAAACTCTCAGAACTTGTGTATTATTCTGAACAAAACGCTTTCCCTCAGGACTGCATGTGATCCAAAACTAATTAGGATTCACTCTCTCCTCTCACCCTCATGGGGAGGAGGAAGTGAAACCCCTGACTTGCCAAGAACAGAATGAAGTCAATTCAGTAAGAGGGACAACTGAGGGACTCTGGGTACTGCAAGGTAAAAGAGTGTGCTGCTCCAGTTCCTCCATGACAGAGGACAAGAGCAAGGTTCATGGGTAGGGGAGAGGTGGGGAAGGGGTGGAATTGGGGGTAGGGGAGAGGTGGGGAAGGGGTGGAATTGGGGATAAGGTAGAGGTGGGGGTAGGGTAGAGCTGGAGGTAGGGTAGAGTTAGCAAATTGGGAGAAGTGATTCTGGTGAGAAATTTTGGTAGGCCACGTATAATCAAGAGAGTCTTCTATAACAGTCTTGGAAGACTCTAAGAGAATTTAGTTGTGCATGGAGAGCAGGGTGCATGGAGAGCAGGGTGGTTGGAGGAGTTAGGGAAGATTGACTCAATGGCTGAGTCCTGAGACACTAACAAAAACCTATGCATTAAATGTATTGTGTTGACTCTGGAAGCCAATGGTTTTTTTGTTGGTTTGGTTGGTTGGTTTTGAGTTAGGACTGCCTTAGTGATGAGGGAACAGTGGGGGTCAATGTGGTTGGAGGTGGAAATCTGAGTGTATGTTATCTGGACTGGACTGGGCCTGGGACGAGAAGGAGGGAGGTGTTTCAGATCTAAAGAAAGGAAGAAAGCTGTAGGGCTTGGAAATGGGAGACATTGAGGACCCGTGGGATCATTGCTCAGAGGCTTAGCAAGCTGGAGGTCAGGCATCCGTTCGTTCATCATGGCGGACTTTTCAACTTCAGTGAGATGCTTGATACAAGTTAATATAGCAAGGCAAAGAAAGTGCAACTCTCTTCTTCAGAGCAAGATCGAGCCAACTCAGGCAGTGGCACCTGCTGAAAAGGAAAACCCAGGTCTGTCTTCAGCCTGCTGTGGCCCTGATCTCTCTGCACTTCCTGGAGACCCCTATATGTACGGTGATGGCACAAAGAGCAAGGGGAGATTTTTCCTTTGGTTTCCTCTTCCCTCCTGGGCAGTGACTGTGTGAGTCATGCTAGAATAGCCAGCTGGGACACAAGGATCAGGCCAAACACCGCCCATTCCCATGACAAGCTCTAGAGAGTGACTCATAGGTTGTGACAACAGAGTGAGTCTTAATGGCTGTCATAGGGGCCAGGGAGAATATAGAAGGTGAGCAGAGCTGTTTTATTGTTCTTTATTGCCTCTGGGGTTTACCAGCAGGATCACTCACCAGCTCTTATCTGGAGACCTCAGCTTGTTCATCACTGCCCAGCTGTCTCTAGAAGCATTATTCTTGGGTTTCCACTTCCGCAGTCTAGCTCAGCCCCGAGCCTTTCCTGTGCTGTTTTGGGTGGATTTGTTGGATTTGTGTGTCTTTTCCCTTTAGTCCTCTTGATTTTAGATTCACAGAGAGCAGATGTATTTCTGGTCCATTTGCTTTGTAATTCCTTCTCCTAGACTGGTTTACCTCTTCTGTGTGCTGCCAGCGTTCAGCTTCTCTGTTGAACTTTTACCAGAACGATCAGAGAGGCATCAGGTATATTTTCACCTATAGACAGATTTTCCCCCCTCAAAATGGCTTCCAGTTGAAAAAGGAGTAACCAAACACACCCTTTCCACACTGCTTGGAAAAGCAAGGTGTCGTGTTATCCAAACCCAGTTTGGGAGCTACCACTGCCCATGACCAAGAGAATCACGAAGCAAGAGAATGAAAATGTCACCAGCCAGCAATCACATTTTCTCACCTCCAATCCCAGAAATACCTCAGAAAGCCTGATGAAATGGGAAGTTCTAGAAGCAGCTAGCTCTTTCTAAAATAAAACAGGAGCAAAAACATCATATTGTGGTCCCAAGCGTGCAGTGAATCAGGTTAGGCAGGTAAGACAGATGAAGGGAGAATTGATATTATTGGACTAAAGAAAAATTGGTGATGACAATGAAGAGGAACAGGCTGGGGATGGACAGACAAGCCCCATGTCTCTCCAGGCCTTGGGGATGCTTTGTTTGTGTGTTAGTCTAACTCAGAGGTCTTCAGGCCTCGTTGATTGCTGTACAGTCAGAGACCAGATCCCCTATGATGAGCCTTTCCTGGTGTTTTATTTGTTCTTTTTCTACTTTGAGTTTAGCTCAAGCTTGACTCTAGCTTAACCTGGTGAGTATGCACTGATCTTTTAGCTATTTTTGTTTATTTGCCATTGAAGGGGTGCTGGGACTGAACCCGAGTCCTCTGCATGAGCAGTAAGTTCTCTTCTAAGCCTTATCTTCAGTCTCACCCCCAGTACTAGTGTCCATCACCAGGGACCTGGTAACCAGGGAATGACAGTGCTGTATGAGACAGAGTCATGAAATCATATATACTGTAACTCTAAGAACAGCATGTAAAAACAGGAGCAGTTTCTCCATAAGCAGCTCTACGTTTACATGATGAAGACTTACCAACGAAAATGAAATGACTAAATGAATCCAGTCTTTCTGAGGTTGGCAATCCGTGTGCTTGCTGGAGGTACCTCTTGGGAAAGGAGAAAATTAATCAAGGCTTATAAATTAATTTTGTAGAATATGATTAGACTGTACAGTAGGGCATCTGTAAGTAAAGATTTCTCCTCATCTTAGGGACCTAGTGTGTGTGTGTGTGTGCACGCATGCATGCGTGTGCACATGTGTGTATCTGTCATCATCCTGGGGACCTAACTGTGTGTGTGTGTGTGTGTGTGTGTGTGTGTGTGTGGTGTATTGTGTACCTGTCATCATCCTGAGGACCTAACTTTGGTGTGTGTGTGCGTGTGAGTGGTGTGTTGTGTATATGTCATCATCCTGGGAACCTAACTTTGTGTGTGTGTGTGTGTGTGTATGCGTGTGTGTGCCTGTGTGGGTGCATGTGTGTCTGTGTGTGTGTGTGGTGTGTATCTGTCATCATCCTGGGGACCTATCTTTGGTGTGTGTGGTGTGTTGTGTATCTGTCATCATCCTGGGGACCTAACTGTGTGTGTGTGTGTGTGTGTGGTGTATTGTGTATCTATCATCAACCTGGGGACCTAACTTTGGTGTGTGGTGTGTTGTGCATCTGTCATCATCCTGGGAACCTAACTATGTGTGTATGTGCGTGTGTGTGTGTTGTGTTGTGTATCTGTCATCATCCTGGGAACCTAACTGTGTGTGTGTGTGTGTGTGTGTGTGTGGTGTGTATCTGTCATCATCCTGGGAACCTAACTGTGTGTGTGTGTGTGTGGTGTGGTGTGTATCTGTCATCATCCTGGGAACCTAACTGTGTGTGTGTGTGCATGTGTGTGTGTATCTGTCATCATCCTGGGGACCTAACTGTGTGTGTGTGTGTCTAGATCTGTCAGACAGCAGCAGAGGACATCTGAGAGATGAACTGAAGGACTGATGTGCTCCTTCCAGAATTTTCTCCCTTGTGACATGGTGATTTTCAGAGGAGAAGGTTGTGCCCCATGTTAGTTGCTTCTTTAACAAAGTCCTGCAGATAGAGTGACTTATACAGTGAAGCTATTTTCCCATGGCCCTGGAGGCAGAATTTGAGGTCATGATGTTAACTGCATGGGTTTCCTTTAAGTCCTCTCTCATTGACTTCCATATGGCTGCCTTCTTACAGGCTGTGTCCAAGTGTGTCCAAATCCCCTCTACGAGGACACCAGTTAGGTTAGATTAGGGCCTTCTCAATGCCCTTGTTTTAGTTTGTTCTTTAAAAACTGCTCAATTTCCCCTCTTTTGTTCAGTCTGAGTCCCCAGCCCAGGAAATAACATTCTCACATTCACACTGTAGCTTTACTTTTTAGTTAATCATATTTCATATACTCAGGGTTGGGTCTTCAAAATGTGAATTTGGGGAAATGCAATTCATCCTATGCCAGATACTTTACGAGCTTGACAGTGGATCTATAGGGAATGCCTCAGAATTCCATCATTGGTGACAGAGTCCCAGCTTCCAGAAATTTCAGTGATGAGTCTTGGATTCTAGGTTCCATGACCAACTTCAAGACTCACAGCGATGGGATGTGAACCTAAGTCAGTCAGTAGATGCCTGTCTAGCATTTGCAAGGGTCCAGTCCTTGTCAGTGAATTAAACCAGACATGGTAATCCATACCTAATCCCAGCTCTTGTGAGGTAGATGTTGAAGAATCATGAATTCAAGGCTGTTTTCAGCTATGTGCTGAGTTTGAGGCTAGCATGGACATTAGTCCCTTTCTCCTACTGCTGCTGTGACCAAAATGCCCAAGAGAAACAATATAGGAAAGACTTATTTGGGCTCCAGGTTTCAGAGGCCTCAGTCCATCATGGTGTGGAGGTGTGGGATGTTCATCGTGGCTGTCCGGGATGCCTGAGCTCTGCTGGCTTGCTCTTTTCCTCTGATTTCTCTTTCTCTCCCCTTTCTATGTAGTCTGGTCCCCCAGCTTATGGGATGTGCCACCTACATTCACAGTAAGTTCTCCCCACTTGGTTACTCCGCTCTGGAAATTCCCTCACAGGTACTCCATAAATATGTAGTTATTAATTAGTAATTAAATAGCAAGTAAAAATATATAGCAATTAAAATATAGCTATTAGCAATAAAAAAATAGCACCCTATCAGACACCTGTAGACCTTTGGAGGTTTTGCCCTCCCCAGGTTCCAGCCATGCTTTCTGTTTCCTGATCTGCTATGATGTGAACTGCCTCTGCCACATGCTCTCATGTCTTCTTTCTGTGTGACATGTTCTCAGAGTGACATGTCAAGATGCTTTCATCCAGCAAATATGTCAGTCACTAATTTCAGGGACTTGTTCCCGAGTGTTCTAGGACCACTTACCCCGTTCACCAACAGAAATGTACACATGAAAACTCACTGTTTTCCCACCACTCACAGGACCCTTAAAGGCCTCCAGGCCACATTAGAAAATGGACCAATATTTGTGGAATAAGTACAAAAAGAGAAACAAGGCATCTGTGAATATACATACCCCCCCCCGTCTGTTTTATCTTTCATGCCAGTGCTGAGTCTCTGATGGCTAAAATCAAATCTACCCTGGCTTAAGTTAATGAAGAACATGACTTGGTCCATACTATAAAGAATTCAGGAACTAATCTGCTTCTAGGCAGAAACATCATACAGTCAGTGTTTTTCTTTTTCTTCCTTTTTTTCGCCCTTCTGTGCTGTCTCTTTTCTCAGCTCTTGAGTTATTTTTGCCTCAATGCACTGAGGTTTTCATGGCTGTCATATGGCAATCCCCACAGAAAGCACTTCTTTTTCTTCCAAATGCCAGCAGACTCTAGGTTGAGTCTAACTGCAACAGTTTAGATCACATGCTTACTCTAGTACCAATCACTGGCAAAGGTGGAGACTGTGTTAGTTGGTCTAGCCTGGCCTAATTATCCCTGAAGGCAGAGGGATTAAACTCGACTTACCAATCCCTATACTTCACATGATGGAACAAAGGTTCTTCTAGGGGTAACGGATGTGTCATTAACAGAGGAAGGAATGTAACAGAAACACTGTCACATCTAAATGTAGTCAGCCTCTTAATGGATGTTTTTACTAACTGCCATTGCAGTTCCCTGTGGCCAACCATGATCCAAAAGTATTAAATGCCAAATTTCATAAATAAACAAATCATAACTTTTTTGAAGAAATAAAAGACACTATTTATTAAAACTACTACCAGATCTTACTGGGTGGGTTGTTAGTTTTTCTTTTCATTTTCCTTAGCATCAGCCTAGGTTGTTTAGAGATCTCCACAGGACCCCTTCTGCCACCAACTCAACCAAATACAACCAAGTGCTGTCACTGGAAGCCTTGCCTACAAGAGATGGCCAGTTCAGACCCCATACCCCATTACTAGGAGTCCTCACTAAGGTCACCCTCATAGAGTCCAGGAAGTATCCACTTCACTGGGTTTCCACACTGCCCATCCAATGGCCCCAATATCAGCCATCTTCCCATACACTCTCTCCCTTTGTCACAGCAACCCATACCTGGTCCCTCCTGCTCCTATCCCCACCTGCTCCCAGTCCACCTCTAAAACCTATTCTATTTCCCCTTCCCTGGGAAATCTATCCCCCCACTCCCACCCCCCAGAGCCCTCCTCTTTACCTAACCTCTCTGGGACTACAGATTATAGCTTGATATCATTTGCTTACCAGCTAATACCCATTTATTAATGAATACATGCCATGTTTTTCTTTTTGTGTTTGGGTTACCTCGCTCACGATAGTTTTTTTTTTTGCTAGTTCCATCCATTTGCCTTCAAATTTCACAATGTTATTTTTTTAACCCTTGAATAATAATCCATTGTGTAAATGTAGCACATATTCTTTATCTATTCTTTGAATGAAGGACATCTAGGCTGTAAGGATTAAGTGGCAAAATAAAGTACCTTTGACAGGTCCAGCCAAGATGTGCTGCTAAGAGATCACACCATGCAACAGAGCTAACTCTTTATTGGGGTTGGGAAGAGTGAAAAACCATCTCAGAGTGAGGACATGAAAGAGACAGCAAGAGGGGCTGGAGAGATGGCTCAGAGGTTAAGAGCACTGACTGTTCTTCTGGAGGNCTGGCCTGCAGGCGTACATGGAGGCTGAACACTGTGTACATAATAAATAAATAAATCTTTAAAAGAGAGAGAGAGCGCGCAAGATGGAGGCAGGCAGACCAAGAGATGGAATACAGAATGAACAAGACAGAGTGATTTGGGGTGGCTGTAACCTTTAAAGTGGATGCATGTTGCTACACAACTTATAGCGACAGGACAATGGAAATGTGCTGCCACACCGGGCCACTGCAGGTTGGCAGGGGCCACCAACTTTGCAACATACGTTATTTCCAGTTTCTAGCTATTATTAATAAAGCCACAATTGATGAGTTGAGCAAGTCCTTATGGTAGGATGGAGTGTCCTTTGGGTCTATGCCAAAGAGTGGCATAGTTGAATCTTGAGGTAGATTAATTCCCAATTTTCTAACAAATTCCCATATTGATTTCCATAGTGGCTATGCAGGTTTGCATTCCCACCAGCAATGGAGCAGTGTTCCCCCTGCTCCACATCCTCTCCAGCATGAGCTGTCACTTGTGTTATTGATCTTAGCCATTCTGATGGGTAGAAGATGGAATCTCAAAGTAGTTTTTATCTACATTTCCTTGATGGCTAAGGAGTTTTCTTTAAGTGTTTCTCAGCCATTTGAGATTCCTCTATTGAGAATTCTCTGTTTAGATCTGTACCCCATTTTAATTGTATTATTTGGTTTGATTTGGTTTTTGTTATTGTTTTTGTTTTTTCTTATCTAGTTTCTTGAGTTCTTTATGTTTTGGATAGTAGTCCTCTATCAGATGTGAAGTTGGTGAAAGTCTTTTCTCATTCTGTGGGCTGACATTTTGTCCTTCTGACACTGTCCTTTGCCTTACAGAAGCTTTTCAGTTTCTTGAAGTCCTATTTATTAATTATCTCTGAATATCTATACTATCAGTGTTCTGTTTAGAAAGTTGTCTCCTATGCCATTGTATTCAAGGCTATTCCCCACTTTCTATTCTATCAGGTTTGGTGTATCTGGTTTTATGATGAGGTCTTTGATCCACTTGGACTTGAGTTTTATGTGGGGTGGTAAATATGAATCTATTTGCATTCTTCTACATGCAGATATCCAGTTTGACTAGCTCCATTTGTTGAAGAATCTGCCTTATTTCTAGTGTGTATTTCTGGCTTCTTTATTAAAAATCAAGTGTCCATAGGTATATCAATTTGTGTCTGAGTCTTCAATTCAATTCTGTAGATCAGTGTGTCTGTTTTTATGCCAATAACATATGTTTTTTATTACTATAGCTCTGTAGTAAGCTTGAAATCAGGGATGATGAGACCTCCACAATTCTTTTATTGTTCAGAACTGTTTTAGATATCTTGGTTTTTTTTTAATAGGAAGTAAAGTATTATCCTTTCAAGGTTTGTAAAAAAGTTGTGTTGGTATTTTTATGGGGATTGCATTGAATCTATAGATTACTTTTGATAGGATGGATTTTAATACTATAATAATCCTACAAATTCATGAGCGTGTGAGATCTTTCTGTTGTCTGAAAACGTCTTCAATTTCTTTCTGCAAAGAGTTGAAGATTTTGTCATAAAAGTCTTTTACTTGTTTGGTTAGAGTTACCCCAAGATACTTTATATTATTTGAGGCTACTGTGAAAGACGTTGTATCCCTGTTTTCTTTCTCAGTCCATTTGTCATTTGTATATTGGAGGGCTTTTAATTTTTTGTTGTTAATTTTCTATCCACCCACTTTGTTAAAAGTGTTTATCAGACATAGAAGTTCTCTGCTGGAAATTTTAGAGTCACTTATGTATACTATCATATCATCTGCTCTGCAAATAATACTTCTTCCTTTCCAATTTACATCCCGTTGATCTCCCCTAGATGTCTTACTGCTCTAGCTATGACTTCAAGTACTATATTGAATAGATATGGAGAGCATGAACAAACTTGTCTTGTTCCTGATTTTAGTGGAATCACTTTGAATTTCTCTCCATTTAATTTGATGCTGGCTATAGGCTTACTGTAAGGTGCCTTCAGTATGTTGAGGTATATCCTTGTCATCCCAAGTGCGGGGATCAAAGGTATGAACTCTGTTTCTCTTTTAGACTGATTCACTCTCAGGTAGGCCAGGGTGGCCTTGAACTCACAGAAATCTATCTGCCTCTGTCTCCCCAGTGCGGGATTAGAAGTGTGGCCACCCTTGCTTGTTCTCTATAGCTTAGGTGAGTGGCTAACCAATGCTTTAATGTGTGTGTGTGTGTGTGTGTGTGTGTGTGTGACTAGTGGCTTAGCTCTGCATTCTGATCCTCAGGTAAGCTTTATTTGTTAGATTACAAACAAAATATCATTACAGCTGCTTCTATTTTACTAGGAGTTGGTTACAGGTCTATTTAAATCATCCGATCTTGATTTAACTTTGATGAGTGATATGTATTGAGAAAATTATCCATTTCTTTTAGGTTTTCCAGTTGGGTAGAGTACAGGTTTTTAAAGTATGTCCTTATGATTTTTTGGATTTCCTTGTTGTCTGTTGCTATGTCCCCCTTTTCATTTCTGATTTTGTTAGTCTGGATATTCTCTCTCCTTTTAGTTTGGGTAAGTGCTTGTCTGTCTCGTTGATTTTCTCAAAGAATCAACTCTTCATTTCACTGATTCTTTGTATTGCTCTCTGTTTCTGTTTTATTGATTTCAAACCTCAGTTTGACTTGCCATCTATTCCTCCTGGGTGTACTTGCTTCTTTCAGGTGTGCTGTTAAGTTGCTAGTATGAGCTCTCTAATTTCTTTATGTAGGCACTTAGTACTATGAGAGCTCCTAATCTTACGGCCACTTTCATTGTGTCCTATAAGTTTGGGTTTACTGTGTATTCATTTACATTGAACTCTAGAAACTCTTTCATTTCTTTCTTATTTCTATCTTGACCCATTTTTCCTTCAGAAGAGAGTTGTTCAGTTTCCATGAGTTTGTAGGCTTTATGTTTTTTCTGTTGTTGTTGACATCCAACCTTAATCTATGGTGGCCAAATAGGATGCAAGGGGTTATTTCAATTTTCTTGTATGTATTGGAACTTGCTTTGTGTATGAGTGTGTAGTTAATTTTGGAAAAAGTTACATGACATGCTGAGAAGATATATTCTTTTTTGTTTGGGTGAAGTGTTCTGTAAATATCTGTTAGGTCCATTTGTTTTATAACTTCTCTTTGATCCAGTATTTCTCTGTTTGGTTTTGGTCTGGATGACCTGTCCATTGGTGAGAGTGGGGTACTAAAATCTCTCACTATCAGTGTGTGAGTATCAATCTGAGATTTAAGCTGTAGTAGTGTTTCTTTTACAAAAGTGGGTGTCCTTGTGTTTGGGGCATGTTAAGAATGGAAATGTCATCTTGGATTTTTTTTTCCTTTGATGAGTATGAAGTGTCTTTCTCTATCTCTTGATTCATTTTGGTTTGAAGTCTATTTTATTAGCTATTTAGATGACTACACCAGCTTGCTTCTTAGGTCCATCTGATTGGAATATCTTTTTCCAGCCTTTTACACTGAGATAATGTCAATTCTTGATAGTGAGATGTATTTCTTGGATGCAGCAAAAGAATGGATCCTGTTTTCTCACCCACTTTCCTACTCTGTGCTTTTTTGTTTGTTTCTTTTCTTTTCTTTTCTTTTTTTCCTGGCAGGTTTTCTCTGTGTAACAATCCTGGCTATCCTGGAACTTGATTGGTAGATCAGGTTGGCCTCGAACTCACAGGCCTGCCTCTGCCCTCTGCCTCCCAAGTGCTGAGATTAAAGGCATGCATCACCACCACCTGGCAGTCTGTGCATTTTAAATTGAGACCCTTGAAACTGAGAGTTATCAATGACCAATGATTGTTGGTTCCTGTTATTTTATTGGTATTGGTGGTGTGGTGATAGTAACGGTGGTGGTGGTGGTGGTGTGTGTTCATGTGTGTGCACATGTGTGCACACATACACGCTTCTCTTCTTTTGGTTTTACTTATGTGAGATTATTTATTTTCTGTATTTTCATGGGTGTAGTAAGCCTCCTTGGTTTGGAATTCCCCTTCTAGCACCTTTTGTAGGACTGGATTTGTAGATAGATATTGTTTAAATTTGACTTCATCATGGAATATTGTATTTTCTCCATTTATTGTGACTAAAAGTTTTGCTAGTTATAGTAGTCTGAGCTAGCATTTGTAGTCTCTTAGAGTCTGCAGTACAGCTGTTCAGGTCCTTCTGGCTTTTAGAGATCACTGAGAGAGAAGTCAGGTGCAATTCTAATGAGTCTGCCTTTATATGTCAATTGATCTTTTTCCCTTGAAGCTTTTAATATTTTTCTTTGTTCTATATGTTTAGTGTTTTGTTTGTTTTGTGGTGAGAGAGTTTTCTTTTCTGTTCCAATCTATTTGGTGTTCTGTATGCTTCTTGTACCTTTATAGGCATCTCCATCTCTAGCTTAGGAGACTCTTCTATAATTTTGTTGAAAATATTTTTTGGACCTTTGAGCTGGGATTCTTCTTCCTCTAGTCCTAAAATTCTTTGGCTTAATCTTCTCATAGTTTCCCAGATTTCCTGGATGTTTTGTGGCATAAGCTTTTTTGATTTAACATTTTCTTTGACTGATGAATCTATTTCTTCTATAATATCTTTAATGCCTGAGATTCTCTCTTCCATCTCCTATTCTGTTGGTGAAGCTTGCCTCTATAGCTCCTGTTCAGATTCCTAAATTTTACATTTCCAGTATTCCCTCCATTTGTGTTTCCTTTATTGCTTCTATTTCCACATTCAAGTCTTGAGCTGTTCTATTCGTTTCCTTCAACTGCTTGGCTTTGTTGTTGTTTGTTTTGCTTTTGTTTCTTGGCTTTCTTTGGGGGGTTTATTCATTTCCTCCAACTGCGTATTTGTTTTTTCTTCAATTTCTTTAAACTTACTTTTTCTTTAAAGACCGCTATCATTTTTATAGAGTTTATTTTAAGGTCTTTTTCTTATGTTTCAGCTGTGTAGGAATGGCTGTGTTGGACTCGCTGTTATAGGTTAGCTGGGCTCTGATGACGTATTGCTGTGGCTGTTGTTGATTGTGTTCTTTTGCCAATGTCCAAGCATTTGGGTTTGGAGTGATTATAGGTCTAGGTGCTGATTTCTGAGTTTGTTGGGTTTTGTTCCCTGTTTTCTGTTTCCTTGATGAATTTTGGGGGAGTGCTTTTCTTGATTTCTTAAGGGATTTACTAATTTCTTCACACTGTTTGTATTTTCCTGGCTTTCTTGAAGGTATTTATTCATTTCCTTTTGAAGGGCCTCTATCATCTTCATGCCTGGGTCTTGGCATCTGGATTTGGGATGATCATATGTTTAGAGGCTGCTTTCTGGGAGGTCAGGAGGGGGTGGTCTGTGGGATTCACAGCAGGTGTAGGCGTGGAGGAAGGAACGCTGCAGCTGGGGTGATCCTAAAGGCTTGGGGAACAGAGGAAGTAGAGAAGGTCTGTGGTCGGGCTACTTGGTCTTTTGGTAGGCATGTCCTGTGGTGGAGCAGGCATTGTCTGTTGGAGTTGGGGACCGGGACACAGTGGACAGTCAGGAAGGGAGGCTGCAGCTGGTGTCATGTTGTAGCACTAGGGATTGGGTCTGCTGAGGGAACAGAGAGCAAATCAAAACTTTTAAAGAACCCTGGGGTTCTTACATGCTAGGCAAGCACCTTATGCTTCTAGCTCCTTTAAATTTTATTTTGAGACAGGGTGGTACTAAAATTTGCGAGATACAAAATTATGATCCTCTTGTCTTCACCTTTAAATAACTTTTATTATATTAGTATAATTATTCTATTACTATTTATTAATTTTTTACTGTTCCTAATTCATAAAGTAAATTGTATCAGAGGTATTTAAAAGGAAAAGCTATGGTGTAGATAGAGTTAGGAGCTCTCTGTAGTGTCTGTATAGGTTGGGTTGGGGGGTCTGGGGTCTGAAGCCAACGCTTCTAAGAATAGTGAGGCTGCATTCTGAAATGTGAGTAGTGACCATCTGTGGAGGTAAAAATAGGAATGTGAACTGTTTATAATTATAACAGAAATATAAAATAGAATTTATATTTTAAATATATTATTTAATTTTATATATAATCTGAAATGTACCCTACATCCTGTATTTTGAGCACTTGATTCTCAGCTTGGAGCACTACTTCGGGGAGTTTTGGAAGCTTTAGAAGGTGGAGACTATTTGGCAGGCCCCACCTTTGTAAGTTCCGCCTGCCCTGGTTCCCGCCATGCTGTCTGCTTCCTGACACACAGCCTCTACTGCATGCTCATATTGTTGTGTGCTGAGTAGCTTTGTCTGTCTTTCCTGCTGTTATGAACTAAAGCCCTTTGATACCGTGTGCCAAAAGTAGATATTTCAGGCCTTCGGTTGCTTCTGTCAGGTATTTCAGATGCAGCAGAACAAAACTGAGAAGAAGAAAAGTGGCTCCTGGCGGGGCAGTGGTGGCGCACTCCTTCAGTCCCAGCACTGGGAGGCAGAGGCAGGCAGAGCTCTATGAGTTCAAGGCCAACTTGGTCTACAGAGTGAGTTCCAGGGCTACACAGAGAAACCATGTCTCAAAAAACAGAAACAAAACAAGAAAGAAGAAAGGGAAGGAGGAAGGAAGGAAGGAAGGAAGGAAGGAAGGAAGGAAGGAAGGA
>LOEQ01002267.1:42158-55936 GCA_001685075.1 Bramus lutescens | reverse complement strand
TGTTGATAGGGCAGAACTTAGGTAGGCGGGGAAGATGGAACTGAATGCTGGGAGGAAGAAGGGTGGAGTCAGAGAGACTCCATGGATCCACCGGAGACAGATGCTGGGAATTTTACCTGGTAAGCCACTGCCACGTGGCAATATACAGATTAATAAAAATGGGTTAAATTAAGATGTAAGAATTAACCAATAAGAAACTAGAGCTAATGGGCCAAGCAGGGTTTTAATTAATACAGTTTCTGTGTGGTTATTTCGGGTTAAGTTTGCCAGGCGGCCGGGATGAACAAGTGTCCCCTCCTGTAACACCAGAGGTTCCAGGTTTGGTTGCCAACACCCACACAGCAACTCACAACCGCAACTCCTGTTCCAAGAGATCCAAGGCATCAGAGGGTACTGCACAAACATGGTGTACCTATATACATACGGACAAAAAGCATTCATATACATAGTATAAAATAAATATTTTTAAAAGTTTCCCCTTTGTAAAATTCCAAATTCCCACCACAATGAGGGGTACCTGCACTAGGTACCTAGCCAAGAGATTTTTCTTTCTAAGCCACAGACAGCAACCCAAATAAATTTTTGGAACCCTAACCAAAGAGATAGGATGGTAGCAGAAGGGAGTTACGTGATGTAAAGTTAGCGGCGGAACTGATACAAAACAAGAGACCTGGGGCATGTTATAACCTTGGCAGCACTGGGGGACAGGGGACTTGTGACCCACTTCAGACTCCATCTGACACCATGTAATGCCAAACAAGGCAGAATCAGAAACAGTAAAAGCAAATAACTTTATCTGGTGTCTTGGGAATGACGTGTTTGAAAAACAAGAGTGCAGAGTGCCCCACAGAAGCTCAAATGGTACGGGGCACTGAAACCAGAAGCTGTAGACAACGGACATTCTAAAGTTACATACAAAAGAAGAGGATCAGCATAGGAAAGGCCATCACCTTAGCCTATCCACCATTAGAGCATGTGTGTCAGATGGCTAGGCCTAAGTACAAGTGAAATGTTCCTCTGCCGTTTTGCGGCAGTTGAGGCTACTGCATTCATTCAAGGATGTTAGGGGGCATTTTCAGACTTGGTTTGATTTAAAAGTTCACATTCCTGCACCCGGTTCATTTGCTTGAATGGACTAATAGCACGTGAACACCCCACAATGCCCTCACAACTCCGTTTTGACGTGCTCTGTAGACGTTTTGATGTTCGTGCTTTTTTTCTGAAGACAGGGAGGAAAGAAGGACCCTCCCCCTCCTAGTACTCTAATGTCCTGACCAAAGTGTCAGGCAGTAGACACGACTCAAGAGTTCCATGATCGTTCCAGTTTTTGTTTGTTAGTTTGTTTGTTTTTGTTTTGTTTTGTTTTTGTGTGTGGTGAAAAGGATGGAATCGAGGGTCCCATGTACAGTAGACAGTCTGTCTACTGCAGAACCCAGCAGAGACGTTCAGATTCAGTCCTTAAAATCAGTATAATCCAAATAGGGATTACAAATGAAAAGGGATGCTGGGAAATTCCAAGGAATTTAGGAGCCAGAATGATTGGGACCAGAGATAAAGACCAACTATTTCTTCTTAGATCACAATAGATATCTCTTTCTATGTTTGGTTCAGATAAGCTTGTACAAAAAGGACCGGCTCAACTCTGTTTTGAGCCAATAAAAGCTCATGAGAGAGACACACGCTGCTAAGAGAGGGTGGGAGCTGCCTCTGTCAGCCTTAGCATAGATCATTGTGAATGTTATAGACAATAACGTAGGGTGATATTGGCTTATGTGGTGACTTCCTTGGTGAGTCCTAAGAATCTAACTAATGGGCTTAAGGCTTTAAAAAATTAAAAACAGTAAAGTTTATTGAAGATAATGTAGTTGTTTTGGCATTTTCTAGAATTTAGTAGATCATTGTTCTTAACCTCCATTCTACAGTAATAACATCTACAAGAACCATAAGAAAATATATATGCTTAACTGCTTTGGTGTACAATAAACTCCATAAAATTTAGCTTAATATTCTAGCATACTGACTTCTAAAACTTAAACAGAGAAACAAAACAAGGAAAAAAACCAAAGTTCCTACCCAGATAGCATCATCTCCCAAGTCCTGTTTTTATATGGATGAGATGCTGAATGGAAGCCAACACTGAGGGATGCTTTCTAGAAGAGAGTCCAGGAGGATGGGGCTTGAGAGATGCCTCGGCAGTTGAAGGACTTCCTGCTTATCCAGAGAGCCAGAGTTTAAGTCGTAGCACCTATGTTGGTTGGCTTATAACCAACCATCTGTAATTCCAGCTCCCGATAGGTCTGAGGCCATCTTCTGGCACCTGCACATGTAATATACATATCATACACATCAACTTAGAAAAAGTATCCAAATGGCTCACGCCTATATCCCAGGTCTGGAGGATGAGGTTGCAAGTTCAAGGCCAGCCTGAGCTACGTATGAGAATCTGTCTTATAAAATAAACAAGGAAGGAAGGACATAAGGGATATATTGGGGTAGGGTCTAAATCCCTTGTTAAGATTTTTTTCCCTTGAGGTCCAGTTCCACTCTAAAGAGCCATGTGTGTGACCTAATGTTCCTATTACTTTCTTCTTTAGAGCCTCCACATTCCCTGGATCTCAATGGCAGTCACTCTCGGAGAATCAAGCTCACAGCCCCAAATATCAACCTTTCTCTGGACCAAAGTGAAGGATCGATTCTCTCTGATGATAACCTGGACAGTCCAGATGAGATTGACATCAATGTAGATGACCTCGATACCCCTGATGAAGCAGATTCTTTTGAGTACACTGGCCATGGTAAGTTGCTGAGATAATGAGGTCAACGTTATGCAAATGATTGTCTTTGTTAACATTACAAACAAATCTTTCATTTTTGGGCAAGTGGCTACTTTCTGTGACTCTCAAGCTTCTTTTCAACCTTGCTCTGGGATGTCCATGCTTGGCAGTTTAGAGTACGATGGAGTAGGTTTAGTCCCCAGAGGCCACTCATCGGCAACTCTTACCCATTTGTGAAATCCCTACACCCCGCCCTGCACTGTTATAGGAAAACTGAAGCGGTGTGGACAAAGAAAGAGACTTGGAATCTGGAACACCAAATTTAAAGAGAAGGAATCAGTAACCTATTCCTTTATATACACTCTCGCTCTCTAAAATGCTCACTCCCTTAGACCCTTCCATGACCAGTTACATCTCTCCACAGGTGCCACTCCTCCTAGGCCTTCCAAGACTCGTGCTGTGACAGATGTGCCCCACCTGTGTACCCCCAGCTCCTCATACTCCATACCAGGGTTCCTTTACTGTCTGCACATCCCTTGTTGAAACTGTTATTTAGTGATTTGCTTGCTTATCTGACCGAGATACTTACTGGATTGTTCCCCACTAGAATGCATGCTTCCTCAGGGCAGAGACTCCGTGGTATTGGATGCTGTATCTTCAGTACCAAAAGAAGGAAGAAGGGATGGTGTGGGAGGTAAAGATAAGGCAACAAAAGGCTGCCAGATTTGGGACCAGCAGTCATGACAGACGTGCTAGTCTCCTGTAAATCCCTTCTCCTGCTTGGTGACACTTGGCTTGTTCAGAAGTGTGGACAGATACAGAGCCCCCGCTTCCTCTAGCAGCATCACCATTTTAGTTCCACTTAGAGCCAGGAAGTTTCCCTGAAATTATACTTGAAAGTCAAAGTGAGACTCTCGGCTCTAACTACGACTCCTTGTTGAAAAAGCTCTTCTGGTCTTACAAAGAGACACTGTGGTTAAAGGATGCTCAGGTTTCTAGACATAGGAAATCTCCTTCATGGAGAATATGGTTGGGAAATTTGTCAGTTAGCTGATTAAGTCATCCCAATGTCGTTGAGCTATGGGGAAAACATCCAGAACCTTTGTAGATTTACAGAGGTTAAGTTTTTGTTCCCTCAAGTTATAAAAAAGAATAATAATAGAAGTGGGTACAGGACTATTGCCATCTTACTGTGCTTACATCGAGTTATGCTGTATTTTTGTTCACTCACGGGTTTCTGTAGTGTTCTTCACACATGTGGCCTGCAGTGGATAGGTTCCAAAACCCCAAACAGACACCTTATCTAAGGCTATTCAAGTCCCTTACATGTATATGCATTTGCATGTAACCCACATACCTCCTCCATATACTTTAAAGCGTTTCTAGACTAATCACAGTATCTAATATGACATAAGTGTGTATTTTAGGGAATAATGAAAATGAAAAACTTCTGTGCTCATCCAATACAAATACAACTTTCCCCCAAGTATCTTCTACCTGCAGATGGTTGAATCTACTGATGTTGGGAGCTGACTGTAATAATCCGGATATTTGATCTGACCATTAAAAATACACAAGCATAAAGTAAAAGAATATCTCAAATTGGTATTTTTCCCCGGCACCCCAGAGTCATCCCCCCTGCTCTCACCCCTCCATCTAGTCCCGTTGCCCTCTGTGGTCCCAGCTCTTTTCTGGCTGATATACTGACTTGAAACCGCACTAAGGACGGCTATGGCTGGCCCCTCCCTTGCCTTTTGCTCTGCTGTCTCTATGGAGAGCTTTGTCACACCGCCTCTGAGCCTCTTATTTATAAATAGTAAATCTGTCAAGCCAAGTGGTGGTGTTGGAGCAAGCCGGTAATTAAGGCTGCCACTTGCTGACATGGCTCTTTTTAGTTAGTTGATATAGTCATGTGGGAAGAGGCAGCTTAATGACCTCAGTTATTCTAGGCCTTACTCAGAGACCCAGATTTTAATGTATGTTGAGTTCTAAAATTCACTTTGATCTCATGCGAAAGGTGCGTGTATCCAAGCACTATTATACACAAACAAATAAGCAAGGCAAAGCAGGAACTATCAGAAACACAGAGTCTGTATGAGTAGCTATATTCTGTACGGCAGACATGGATAACCACATAAAGTAAAGGAACATCTTGAATTATAGGAATAAAAATACGTTTTAGACCTGGTGTATGAAATAAGTGGTTACAACCTTCGTGTCTTGGGAGTTTTTCAAGTAAGCACATTGAAGCCAGCACACCACACATCCTAAAGGGGAGTGTTTGTTTTCTAATTCCTCCTGGGTTTGGTTTTACTTTTGTTTTATTTTGTTTTTCAAGAATAGGTCAAGTGATAGGATAGCAGGTAAATTGCCACTCTGCCTGTCGGATACTTTGAGTACAGGTTTTCAAAATTGGTCATAATTTATGTTACTGAAAGGACAGTTCTTACTGGAATGTGTAGCATCTATCGCAAGTATTGTAGGCCTCATGTCTACTCTGTAAAACAGATTGTTTTCCCACACTGTAGCCAAGAACACAGACATGAAGAGGTTATATAACCACCTAAAGTTGGAAAGCTGTAAGTGGCTGCGGCAACATTCAAACCAAGCCTTGTATTAACTTCCTTCTGCTTCTTCCCTGTCGGTCAGGTTGAGGAGTAAAAAGGGAGGGCACCTTTTCCTAAATTGAGCCTGCGTACGGGAAAGCAAGGGTGAAAGCTCATGTGTGTCTTATTGAGGGTTTCTGTTGCTGTGAAGAGACGCCACAGTCATTGCAACTCTTACAAAGGAAAAACGTTTAATGGGGTGGCTTACAGTTTCAGAGGTTTAATCCATTATCATGGTGTGACATGGTGGCTTGCAGGGAGACATGGTGCTGGAAAAGGAGTTGAGAGTCCTACATTTTGACCCTCGGGCAACAGGAAGTGGTCTGAACACTGAGCATAAGCTTGAGTATACATGAGAACTCAGAGCCCACCCCCACAATGACACTTCCTCCAACGATGCCATACCTACTATAACAAAGTCACACCTCCGAATAGTGCCACTCCCTAGAGCTTGGGGGGGGTGGCAATCGCATTAAAACTACCACAACATGTATACTTCCATAGGTCACATTGCTGATTTGAGAACCTGTCCTTTATAGCCTCAAGGATTTTTATACCCATTCCCTCTTTTATTTAATAAGTGATGGCAAAATACTTTTCCAGGGAATTTGCCTAACATTACCAGTTTGCTTATGGAAAAACAATTTAATCTCTTTATCAAAAGATGCAACTTGTTCCCCTCCAATCAGTTTTCATTTATAGCTGTGTCCAAACAGTTGGGAAATATAATTAAGGCTTGATTTTTGTGGCAACAAAATCAGAATTACATGGATAATGAAGGGCTTGGGGTTAGTTGATCATATGAAAGGCAATCTTGATTTTGCTTTCATTGCTTCATGATACCAACCATAGACACAAAACACTCAAAGATCGAGAAGGAAATGATGGCCTCATTCTATTTTCCAAACCAACCATAACTTTTCTCACAATCCAGAACTAACTCAGGCATGATGAAGTCTCTTTATCATGGGCATGGAAAGATGGTAAAGGATTTGACCTGTGTGTTTCTGATAAGAACATCAAAGGCAATGTGTCTATGCTTTTAGACTGTCAGGGTCCCCGAGTGATGTTTAGTGACCCCCACCTAGGCAGCTTTTCTAATGATGATGACAGTATTCTGGCTGACAGGCATGCCAGCATCCTCTCAATTGGACAGAGTCACACCTTTCAGCATCCCTTCTTCTCAGCACTAACAGGCAGCCAGCTTTATGAAGTCAAGTTCTTATTTCAGTGCTTGCCGTGCAAGTGTTAAGCTTGTATGTCTGAAACAATATTTTTCCTTTATATTCTTGTACACTGAGATTTTCTAGAGGATTTGTTTTTATCATTTTTAAAATCAACTGTCCCTCTGCATGTGTGCATGTGAACATGTACATCCGTGTGCAGAGATGCCAGTGAAGTCCAAAAGAGGTAGACACATCTCCTGGAGCTGCTGTTACAGGAGTTTGTGAACATAATGACAAGACGGAACCTGGGTCTTCTCTGTAAGAGCAGTTTGTGCTCTTAACTGTCCAACCATCTCTCTAGCCCCTACACTGAGATTTTACACCCAAATTAACTTCCTGTCTGTTGTTTATGACCAGGGGGACTTTAACCTCTTAAGCTGTGTACTGGATATCTTTGCTAAAACCAGAAAATGTCAGGCATCTTACCTTCTGACAGCTTTCCAGTCATCTGTGAGGTGTCATGATGTAGAAAGCCAGTCAGCTTTCACAGATGTGTGCTGCCATGGGAAGACCACGCTGAGCCTGCCCGCTGTGGTCAGTGTAGAGCAGAGCATTCAAGAGTCCCTGTGTTAAGTCTTCTCAGGAAGCCAAGAGGAAAAGGTGAGGTTGGCGCCTCCCTTATGATGATCTAATTATCTGAGGAAAACTTATTGAAGAGGAAAGGATGATGCTGAGGATTGATGTGGAGGGCCTGGGGAGAGTTAAATAAGCTCTGAACACACCTGCAATAGCTGGGAAATAAAGATAGGGCTCATAAAGTTTTAACAGAATTATTAAGATCAGGAAGGTACTGCTATCTCAGTGGGCTGAAGAGAGCATCTTTACTGCCCACTGACTTGTGTTATTGATTTCAAGACACGAACAAGTCATTAAAGTGATCTGAAGATTTTTCTTCTCCTCTCCATCCCTCCCTCCCTTTTTATACCTTTCTTTTTCCTTCATTCTTCGTTCCTTTGTTCCTCCCTCCCTTTCCTCCCTCCTTCCTTCCACCCCTCTCCTGTCCTCCATCTATCGTCTTTTCTTCTTCTCCTTTTCCTCCCCCACACCCCTGCCATTCTTCCCCTGCCATCCCCATGCTAGGCAATCATTCTGCTTCTGAACCACATCCCTTCCCCCTGTTTCTTGAATGATTCTTTTTTTTTTCTTCAAATTTATGTCAATGAGAAGGGAAGTAGATGGAAGCACAGCAATGTAACAGTTCCCAAATTCTGAAACATTAGGACTAACACCTCAGAAACATTCTGGTCCTGAACTTTTATACCACGTGAATAATCATGCACCTTTGAACAAGAAACAGTAGGAAAATGTGCATGTGTGCACCTGTGTGTGTGCCCATGTGTGTGTGTGCCTATGCACACATCTTGGTTGCTTTGATGTTTTGGCAAGTATGAATGAAGCTACTTGTGAAGATTTTTATCTGAAAATACCCTTTCTGTTGGCTAATTTCAAAGGAGTTGGACTTTGTATTAACAGGAACTTATTTATGAGAAACTTCCAAACTGTCTTTCAAAGTTCCTGGAACATTCCCATCCCCGCTGTCAACACACGAGAGTCCCTAGTGTGCTGTATTCTCACTAGTTTGCTGCTTGTCAATGTTTTGGATTTGGCCTTTGAAATAGTAGTTTATTCATAGCAATAATTTGCTATTATGTCATCTTAAAAATGCTCTAATAATAAATGATGTCATACATCTTTTCTTATGCTTCCTTGGTATCTGTGTCTCCACTGATGAGGTGACGTGTGCTCAGTTCTTTTGTGAGTCTGTGTGTATGTGCATGTGTGTGTGTGTGTGTGTATGTGTGTGTTGCTAGGAACCGAACACAGGCCCTGTACATAGTAGGAAAACACCCTACAACTGAGGTACAACCCCCAACACCATTGCACCACTTAATTGCTAATCAATAGTTCATTTTCTTATTAAGTCTTAAACATTTTTGTGTATTCCAGATAATAATCATTTACCAGACTTGCACTCTATAAATACACTCTCCTAGTCTGTAGCTGCTTCTTTTTCTCTTGGTGCTGTCTTTCAAGGAGCATGTTGTCAACTTTAACACAGTCTAGTTTGTCAATTACTTATTTCGTGAATTTAGTGTTATATCTAAAAAGTCATCAGTTGCAGATGATGACTGGTGGCGCATACCTTCAGGCCCAGCTACTCAGGAGGCTGAGGTAGGAGGCATGCTTGTGCCCATGAGTTCTAAAGCAGCCCAGATAGCATGGCAAGCCCTAATAAAACAAACAAATACATACATATATAAATACCGTCTCTATGCCAAGGTCCGTTAGATTTTCTCCTATGTTGTCCTCTAGGAGTTTTATGGCTTGCTCATTTTACATTAGGTAGATGATCCAGTTTTAGCTAATATGTGAGCAGATGCAGGTTTGAGTCTATATGTATCATGTATACATTTATATACGTGTAGACAGAAGCTTCTGTTCTGCCCAATCCTGCAGCCGTTCAGTCCCAAAGAAACACACAGAGACGTATATTAATTATAAACTACAGGCTTATTACCAACTAGTTCCTACAACTTAAATTAGCCCATAATTCTTATCTATATTCAGCCACATGGCTTGGTACCTTTTCTCAATAAGGAAATCTTATGTTGCTTCCTCTGGGTCTAGCTGGTGACTGACTCTCTGCCTTTCCTTTTCCTAGAATTCTCTTAGTCTGGTCGCCTTGTCTATACTTCCTGCCCGGCTACTGACCAATCAGTATTTTATTAAACTAATATGAGTGACAAATCTTTACAGTATACAAGAGCATTAACCCACAGCATGTGTGGGAAATATGTACATCATGTACATGTATACCATGTATACATCATATGTGTATGTATATATCATGCATAATTAATGTATGTATGTATATATATGCTATAGATACATAACACCCCCTCACTATCACCCCACAGAGATTACCAGGGATAAACTAGAGCAGGCTGGATTACCAAACATACTGTAGCAAGTTTGGTGAGTGTTGAGTTCACTGAACTTTAGATGCATGGTAAGTTCATGGTGGGTTTGGAGGGTCATGAGTTTACTGATGTCAAGGGTAAATGTGTACACGAACATCAGAAGATATACTATGTCTGAGCCCAGAATTCTTAGATATCAGGTACAAGGTGAGAAATATGGAACCCAAGAGAGCTGGAATTAGTAGCTAAGTTTCCCAACCCAAGCAGAAAGAAAGAAGAAGGAAGAACTGCCAGACAAATCGTGGGTCTGCCCAGGTGACATGGTGCTTGATCAGAAGCCATGGTTGCTGCCTTCCATCCTTAACAAGCTGCTGAGTACTGCTGGGACCATAGTGGAACCAAAATGAGCCAGGGCTCAGCTGGTGGTGTGGCTGTTGCTATTGGCAAAGAAGGCTAGGCTGGCTTCCCAGTTGAACTATAGTTTCTGATTCTGAGTCCTGAGTAATTAGGTACTTGTGGTTGTTTAGTGACTGCCAAATCTTCCAGCAGGATGCAACGCTGTGTTGTGGGTCCTCATAGACTATCTCTAGTCTCAAGGGCTTGCTCAAGGTCTCCAGCATTTACCCACTCACCTTCCCGGAGTTTGCATAGTCTGAAGAAGTTTCTACGCTAACTGTGGGACATGTCAGTGAGGTGAATATTAAAGGTGATTCAGACAGAGTTCCCTAGCCCCAGGAACTCACAGCTTCTTCAGACTGGGAGTCACATTCAAGGCATGTCAGTAGTTTAGGATAGTTTGCAGAGGTGCAAGCATCGACTGTATTTATTGCTAGCTTTGTTACCAATTTGCACATTGGTGTAATGTCCATTTTAATACCTACTACCGTGCCGGTTCCAGTGGGTGAGGGACACAGCCCTGCTGTCCCTATCACTGTGGCACAGGAGGGACCAAGGCAAAGAGCAGTGTCATTTAAATGGTCTTTTCCCACAATGTGGAAATAAGTACAGCCTCATCTCGGAGTCACAGGGAAGGTAATAAATAATCTTTCCCTTCAGATTGCTTGGCGCCATGAAGAACACCCTTTGCCAAGGTTCATCAGTGCCTCTGCTAGAAATGGTTGACACTTGCAGCCTAGCCTTTTAGGGAACATGGTTATTATTTTGAATGCATAAGAATAAACTTTGACCAAAGAATACTCAGTAGGGTTTTATGTTGTTATTGTTGTTTCATGAACCCAAAAGTTTCAAAGCTGTCAGGAAATTTCCAGTCTATAAAGTTGTTTGTTTCCCATGCAGTGTATAATTTTTACTGTGGCATATTCTGGAGCAATGTGTGGGAAATATTCTCGGCTTTCTGTACGAGCAAATGCCCTAGCTTCACAACAGTACAAGGGGCTTCATCCCTGTTCTTAGAGTCTTACAACAGAGATCAAAGAGGTAGTGTCATTAAGTAAAGGCACTCAAATACTCCCAGTGACCAGGGGAAAAGGCCTCAGCAAGCTAAAGGTGTCTATCTGGTCCTGATTTATCACCATACAAGAAAGCTATAGTGTTTAACCTGTCTGACCAAGGATGACTTGGTACCAGAACTCTAACCTCGACTGTTCCTGCTTCAACATGTGCTTGTAAAAGGAGTTGGTTCTTCCCTCAGTCTGTAAGGTAGGTGTTGTATGGTCAGGCTGCTGTCCGGCTCTGATGAACCATTCCTAGTATGCAGCTCCAGCCGGTGACTCTAAGGGAGGAGGTGGCTTCCAATCCGCTCTCTAACCTGCTTCTCCTGTGGAAGTCTTGCTGCTTCAGTCCCGCTCTGTGCTTCCCTTCCAGAAGACGCCACAGCCAACAAAAGCTCTGGTCAGGAGTCGGAGTCTATTCCAGAGTACACAGCCGAAGAGGAGCGAGAAGACAACCGGCTGTGGAGAACGGTGGTGATTGGCGAGCAGGAACAGCGGATTGACATGAAGGTCATCGAACCGTACAGGAGAGTCATTTCTCATGGAGGTACCCAAGATCTGTGCAAGTCTGGGGAATGGGGAGAGCAAGCCAGGCTTTTCATTGGGAAGCAAATGTGGGGTTCAACTGAATTCTTCTCATGTAGAATATGGCCATTAGGAAGACCGCAGCCCTGGAGGGGCATCCCGTCCCCTTCAGATGCTCCAGCACATCTCTTTAGACTCAGCCCAGTAGTTATTTCTCCTACGAGCCACATTACATTTGGGATGGTCAAAAGTTAACCACAGTCAAAAACCTGTGTTAGCAAGGGACCCAGAAGAGGGGAAAGTGTGTTTACCTGGGGACTCCGGGCACATATGTAGCATTGATTAAATTGGAGACTCAGAAAAAAGGTCAGATGAACACAGGCATTGTGTTGAATGTTGTTGACTTCAGAAAACATCACTGGCTGTTTGACTTGTCTGCTGCATGCATCCCTTTCCTGCAGTCTTGAGTCCTCTCTCCACCTAGCCATCCAAGAAAAGATGCAAGCTCACAAGGCAGCTATTGCTGTTAATGCCCTCTCTGTCTTCATGAGAATTAGGAAATAAGTTTTGGCAGTTCATTAAGAGTTTGTTTCTCAGTGCTGGGGCTTGGAACTGGGGTCTTGCGTACGCTATGCAAAGGCTTTCCCACTGAGCCGTACCCTCATCCTTCTTGATACTGCATCAAATCAGTAGCATTTACTTTCTAATATGCATACAAGGATCTTGGCCAACCCTTCCTCTCACAGTAGATCTCTCATCTTCCTTCCTATGTCCTGCTCCCTCCCATGAGCACCAGAGCTACCCAAGGAAACTGATTGACAGAGAAAACGGATACCCTTGGGATCCCTTGACCATGACTTCTGTATTTCCTGCCTTACTGCACAATCTGGAATGGCAGCATGGCTCTGTGGCGGCTGCCGTGGACAGCAGTAGGACCCTGTGGGAGGACTCTCTCCCTTAGCCCTTTGAAATGAAGCCAAGCAAAGCTTGTGGAGACTGACAGAGGACTGTAAAGTCAGCCCCTCACTGGGACGAAAACAGAGCCCGAGCACTCCTCCAGTGTTCATAGATGGTATGCTTCGTGGTGCCCCTCTAGTGTTTTTGGTTTGTTTGCTTTGGGGTAGTAAAAAAGCAAACAAACGAACCACATGAAGATTGACTATAAAAGTGCCCTGTGCTTTCTCTAAAATTCGTGGGAAATATAGAAAAGTCTGCCAGGGTAAATCAAGTCACATGGTGATGATGTGTGCACGTTTGCCCTTAGCTCTTTGCCTTAGAGGAGGCCCACAGTCCTGCTGTCACCGTGAGGCCAAACTCCCTCTTGATACCTTAGTACATTCACCCCTTGGTTTTTTTCAAGTTAAGTCAAATCAAATGGTTTGGCTGACCTGGTGTCCAAGCCAAAGGAATCAGACTTAGTGGTCGCCAGGAGTACACTGGTGGGCAGGACTGTCTCTGCCTGCCACAGTCTCTTTAACATCCATCTGTGACCTCATGGGAACCTAGTTTGCTGAGCTCCATCCCCGCCACCTCTTCCCTTGGCACTTGTTCCTCTCCACACAGTATGTTGTGTGCTTTTGGTCTCTGTCTGAGTGACTGCCAGTTTGTTTGGAAGAGAAAACGTTCCTCTCCTTTCCCTGACTCTGCCTCAGTCTCCTCCAGCCACCCAACTGCATGAATACGCCTCTGGCTGCACCCTCTGCCCGCTATTAAGAAGCCACATCCTACATGCTGGACAGCTTTTGTGCTCTAAGTAAAAGTCGCTCGGATGTTACTTCTGAATTTGACAAAGCTTAGTTTTCCATGTGAGACAGTCACATCACTCCCCTGGACTCTGGTGACCAAGCATCTCAGCTGCCAACCAAGCTTGTCAGCCTGGCTTCTGATGAGCATGTCAGAACAGACAACACACTGAGCATGAGTCTTGCTTCAGTGCTCCGTACTGCTCTGAAGATGTTTCCTGTCAGCCCCAAAGGAGCTCTTGGTGGGGTTCAGTGTGGGAAATAGCAAGGGGGGAGCCATCAAATGCTTGAAGAAACCGGGCCACAGTCAGATGCTGCCCAGTGGTCAGAGTTGTGTTTGTAATCCACTCTTCAGATTTGGTGACCTTAGCATAAACACCCTATGCACACGTCAGAGGCTGAGTTTGGGGTCGCTGACCTTGGTACATCCCCTAACTCTCTCTTGCCTCAGTTACTCATCAGTTGCAAGCGGCAGATTGTGATGATGCCAAAGTTCACATCCTGTGGTCCCATGAGCAATATTCTTTAAAAAA
>LOEQ01002267.1:20029-32822 GCA_001685075.1 Bramus lutescens | reverse complement strand
TCCCAGAACCAACCAGATACAGACAAATTACACAACTTGGCTGAGTTACTCATTTGGGGACCATGTGCTTGATTCTCCTAGTAAACAAGAGGCAATGAAAACACAACCAAGACAAAAGCCAATGGGCTTTTTTGGTTTGTTTTGAAAAAGGGAGAGAGAGAGAGAGAGAGAGAGAGAGAGAGAAGCATGATGTTAGATGGGCAGGTGGATGGAGAGGATATGTGAGGAGTTGAAGGAGGAGAAATCATGATGAAAATACAGTGTATGGAAAAAATTTAATAAACATAAATGAAAACGAACTAACAATTACTAAGTAAGATTATTCAAAACTCACATCCAGTGTGATCCAAATGTGTTGGGGTGGGTCAGTGCCATCTGGAGAGAGGTGCTTTTATTTTCCCGGGAGGTACTTTGTCCAAGCTCAGCTCTCTGTGTCATAAACCCTGGCACAGAAACCCCGAGAAGACCGGACATCTGCTAGTGAAAGTTCAGTGTTTGTGGGAAAGGGGGTGATTCTTTCAGAAAGGTAAACACAGCTGCATTATATAGCCAGGCTCCTGCCCTGTTAGCGATTCTCCGTTTGAAATAAAGATCTGTATGCTATTCAGAGATGTTTCAGGCTCTCTGCCTTTCTCATTTTCCCCTCTGCGTCTATGGGGCCCACAGGTGCAGATTCAGCCAACCACTGATAGAAAACATTGAGCAGGTGAAAATCTCTGAAAATACACACACTTTTTCTTGTGGGTTTTTTTTTTTTTACTACTTTTTCCCCCTAAACAAGCAAACAACTGCCTGCATGGTCTTGACAATGCATATAGGATCTGAGGCATCTGGGGATGAGCGGTGGTTCCCGGAACCAATCCCTCACGGATGGTGAGGGAGAGCTGTCTGTAGAACCAGAGAGCATGGAACTTACAGAAGTAGAGAGGAGACTGGTAAATTCAAGGGGCCAGTCTCGTAAGGTGTTTCAAGAGTACACAATACAGACAGAAAATAAGAAAGCTCTTATACATGATGGCTAGCATTGAGAAAAACTGCTTTATATTTTCAAATTTCTAAGAAGGGTGCTTCTAAATGTTTTCACTACAAAACAGAACCAAGTGAGTATATAAAGTGGTATGTTTTACCTGGCACAGATTAGCTACTCCACAAAGCATTTGGTACTTCGAGCAACTGCTTTTATAGAAGAAATATATATTATCCTTCATCAGTTAAAAAAATAGTTATGGTGGTTCCTTCTGTTTCTACTATTTCTTATTGGTATATATACATACATTTGTGTATATATATACATATATTTGTATAACAATAGTAAAGAAGAGACCTTGACTTTGGGGTAGGGAGGGAAGAGTTAAAAGTGGAGAGGGAGAGACAGGCATTATAGAGATGCAGGGCTCATGTATGAACTTCTCAAAAAAAATTTAAAAAATGGTACTAAAGCAGTTTCTGGTCCATCATCATGTCTGAGACAGTGTTATCCTTTCTGCTCAGCAAGCTTGCTGAGTCCAGCTTGAGCATCTCAAGATTTCAGGATGTGGGTATAGTAGGTTAGTGGCAGAGTGAATGCTTAGCATGTGTGAGAGCCCTATTGCCAATAATGTAGAAAAGAATCCCAAGAAGGTTTTCAGGATGAGACCATGGCTTTGTGATGGAAACATAAAAACCGATGTAAAGGCTCTTCTCCTTTTTTTCTTTCAGCTCAAAATTCAGCAGTAAAATTAAATACGTTAGTAGTTTATCTGAGCTCAGTGGGCTGATCCCCATGGACTGCATCCACATCCCAGAGAGCATCATCAAGTAAGTCGTGTTGGGGGGGGTTGGAGGCCTCTGGGAAGACAGTAACATCTAGAATAATGAGAAATGGCATCTTATTTTTAAAGGAAATATTGTATAACAAATAAAGCTTTTGCTATTTATTTATATTTGCCTATTCTCTCAGATCCTCTTTCAGGCAGTGTAATGCTTAGTTTTTCACAACTTTTAATGATTAGTTTCTGACTTTAAAAAATTTTGTATCATGTAATATGTTTAGATCATATTTTCTGAACCTATATTAACTATTGATTGACATTTTTACCTTGAATATATTTCCACTCTGGAGATAGCATGTATCTAATAATAACTGGACTATTTATACCTATGATCCTCTGCTTTACATTAACGTCTTCCCATAATTTGGATTTCTTTCTTCATAAGTAATTTCTCTATATGATTCCAGAAAATAGATAAAAAGAAACGACGATTATCTTCAAAGAACCCTCCCCTTGTCCTCATGATTGCCTTTGTATGGAAGATTAGATAAAGAGCCTCTTTGACGAGCGGGTGGGTGGCGAGGAACAGTCTCCTTGCCTAGGACCACCCTGTGGGTGAAAAGCACATGTTCTGTGTGGGTGTCAAGATTACGTCTGAAGAGAGGCAGATGCAGGCTGATCTCCCTATGAGTTCAAGGCCAGTCTGATCTACTGAGCTAGTGCCAGGTTACTCCAAAGCTACACAGAGAAACCCTGTCTCGAAAAACAAAACAAAAACAAAAGTTAACGCACAGCATTTGGAACTGGAATTTGAAGACAGATGTTAGAGAATGGATATTCCTATCTGGTCAATCACTACAAAGAATTATTAGTCCTCTGTGCATCCTGGTTTTTTGACTCTTGGTACAGTTGATGAACTGTTTGATTGTTTGTTCCATTAGACTTGAAAGGGACTTGATCATGAACTCTAAGGAAAAAGACAAGTGCTGTATATTTATCTTCCTCCAGAAAATAGATAGCAAAATAGTCCTCCAATGAGGGCATCCAAAGTGTCTCAGTAGCACACACATAGAAGTTAGCATCTTCTTGTTTACTGTTACCGTTTACTGTGGAGCTGTGTTTGTATAGCACACTCAACTCTTAACCCCCTTGTTACAGATGCCAGGGAGATAAGTAAGTAAGAAGTTACTTAGGGAAGTAGAAGCAGGAGCCAGGCATGGAGGGGACTAGAGTTCAAATCCAGGTTAGCCTGTCACCAAATGTCCACATGCCTTTCTAGTAGAATCTTTATCCAGTAGCTCTTAAGTAGCATTTGATTTCCCCCTGTGAGCCAACTCAGGCCTTAACACAATGTACCGATAGACTTACTGGAGTTGGATGCCTCAGCTGAACCAAGCAGTATTTATAAGATCGTAACCAGGGCTTCAGTCCTCATGAGAGTCACAGATTTCCCAGGACCAATGCCACCTCCAGCTCTAACCTACATGCTATAAGCTGTACTCTGCCTCCCAAACCCACTCTCCTTATAAAAATAATAGTGATACGGAGTAAGCAGGGGTTCTGGGGAGCAGTTGAAGTCTCAGGCAAGCTGTAGCTGGTGGGACAGTGTCTAGGGTTCTGGAAAATTAACAGGCACCAAAAGTCGTCCTGGGCCGGTGGGTTCATTGTCTCACAGACTGAAAGAATGAATTTCACAGACCATGGGGAGGGTGAGTTTTGGGAAGGAGTTTATTATAAGTTCATATGAGAGTTTATAGATGAGACACCAACAAAGTGCATATGTGTTAAGAGTAGGTCCCAAGGAAAGGGCACCATCAGATGTCCCTATCTAGTGTTTAAGGCTTTTCTAGACTGAGGCATGGGATGGGACACAGGAGAGATCTGGTTAACCCAGTTGTCCTGCCCACCAGGTATTCCTGTGCTCCAGGTTTTGTCACACAGCCTCACATGTGGCTTCCAGACAACAGTATTCCCTGCTGTGTAAAAGAAAAAAGATGGTAAGATAGCAGACCAAGACAATAGGCCCCAAACACACTTTCATTTCTAGCCTCCAGCCAGGACAGAACTACTGACATTTCTGGCTTCCGTCCAAGGACAAAAATCACAACTGCTCCTTTTTGAGGAGCCTGCCCCTAAAATATCCTGACAAGCTTCTATCTCCCCTCCTCGTCGTCCGTCAGTCACCTCCTGTACTGCTAAACCTTTGCAAAAGATGACAAGGACATTCTCTCTTAAGGGAGTGGGCACCGGCCATTTCCCAGAAAAACAGCAAGGCCTCCCATGACCTGGCAGAGACAGCGGAAGGAAAAGAGGCCTTGGAGGCCATTGGATGCAAACCTTCCCTCCCCTCCCACTTCTCAATGCCCCTGAGCCTCCAGGCAGCCTATGAAAATCTTCAGAGGTTTAGTGCTCACAACCGTAAAATGGGGGAGTAGTTCTCAGAGCATGGATGGGCCTGAGGACTGAATGAAAGTGGTGAGCAGGAAGGCAGAGTTTGAAGTCTACAGTGCTAGTGATTATAATTACATTGCTTTGGGAAATGAGTGTACTTGGGGATGGTGTGTCAATTGAAAAGCTAGGCTCGGCCAGGCACTTTCCATCTATTCTCAAGGGCCACATTTTGGAAAAAAAATGCTTCAAGAGGAAAAGTTCCCTTTAGAAGGATTCGTTCTCTGGAGGAAGAACTAGCACTGTGGGGCCCCACCCCATCTGTGTGCTATATCCTGTCATGATATAGCTCAGGGCATCTTTTCTGCTATTTCTTTTACTAGCCCTCATTGCTTCGTTTCCACATTGTGCAATTTTCAAATTGACATGGCCATTGCTATTTTCTTTCACTGAATAACATTCAAAGCATTCATCACAAACAATTCCAAGAACAGAACTCAGCTGGGTGGAGCCTGCCATCCACAGGCTGAAATGTAGTTTATAGTCATCAATTACAGTTGGTTCTCATTAGCTAAGAACCATTGAGTTCAATAAAGGCATGGTAGACACTCAGCAGACTCTGAGCTATTATTCCTGGGGAAAATACAGGGCTGGGATCCTGTCTGCTTCTAGTTGCAATGTTTTCATCACCCACCAGTACATAGCCTTGGCTCCTGTGTGTCTGTGTCTAAGAAAGCTTCTTAGTGTACACACCTACTCGCTATCACTGTTCTCCACTACATATGGTGGCAGCTGTGTGTGATCACGACACTCAAAGACTGAAACACAATGACCCAGAGTCTGAGGCCAGCCTGGGCTATGCAGTAAGACCCTCTCGCCAACAAACAAGCAAAACAAAACAAACAAAATCATGCAAGCAAGGCCCCAGCACAACAGTGTGTACCTAAAACAATGTTCTGGGACACACACATTCTCTGTGAGGTACAATGACAGTCTCCTTCCTTCCAACAGTAGCTAATGTTTGGTAACACACTTGACTGCTATTTTAAATAGCACAGTCACCAGCCAAAAGAACAAAAATGAGGAAAACATTTGCCAGAGAAACTATGAGACAGGAAGGCACGGCCTTATCCTGCTCAACTTCTGCTGATCATGTGCACAAGGGGCAACTTGAAATTTTGTCACCTGTTGTGTCCACAAGTTAACAACAACAATAAAACAAAACACTGCACATTGACTCCAGAGATTTCAGATGTCTTCGTGAACAAGCAGATTTGCAGATAGGGAATCTACGGACAATGAGGGTTGGCTACATATTTATGAATTGTAAATGGTTAATTGTGCCTGATACAAATAAGTTTTCTCCCCGAAGCCAGTCGTGTTGTCTGGGTAAGCATTTTTCTCTCGTGTGCTTACTGGTTGAAGCAGTGGTTCTCAACCTGTGGGTCGCAACGCCACTGGAGTGGCATATCAGATATACTGCGTATCGGGTATTTACATTACAATTCATAACAGTAGCAAAATTGCAGCTATGACGTAGCGACATAATTTTGTGGTTGGGGTCACCACACCATGAGGAACTGTATTAAGGGGCCGCAGCATTAGGAAAGGTGAGAACCACTAGTTTAAAGCATCTTCCTCTCATTTCCCTCCTGTTCCTCACTGTCCTCACGGCATCTTTTTCTTATCTTGTAAGGTATGATGAAGAAAAGTCTTTTAAGAGAAATGTGAGGTAAAAGTCTCGAGATCTGTATTCACGCTGAACTTCTGTGTGTGCGCTCCAGGGCTGTATGTATGGGTGACCTCAACATGCTGCCTGAGGAAGTCTTTGAATTCTCGTCCAAGTCTTTGTCCTGTGTGTAAAGCTGTTGAGGTCACCCAGATCTGCTACTGAAACCTACTAAACCAGATCTCCCCTGACTTGGCCCAGGCTGTGAGCTAACTTTAACCGTCCCCAACATGATATGGACGTTCTGAGCTTCATTCAGCCAGCATGTTTCTCATTCCCTTGTGACATTTCCATCACCTTTAGGAAGGGATTTGTGGAGTGAACAAACAGGACTGCCCAACAGGAAGGAAGGGCACCATGTTTAGCCTAGCAGCATGTCTCCATGTGCCTGGAGACAGCTTTGGGGGGATAAAGCGAATACACACCACTTACATTTGGCTCTGCTTTGCGGGAGATGCTCACGCTCTGCTTGCTTTTTTTGTTTGTTTGTTTGTTTGTTTTCTCCAATGGTAATTTTTGCTCGTGAAGACTGGATGAAGAACTGAGGGAAGCATCAGAAGCAGCTAAGTAAGATGTGGTTTGGGTTTTGCGGCTGGTGTGATGTTGGCTTGCAGTTTGGGAATGATTGGGGAGATCGGCATGGCTGCTATTTTCTTCCTGTCCCCTGATAATAATGCTGCACCTTGAACGTTCCATTCCTCCTATGGCCAATGAAATCATTGATGTTTTCATTATAACCTATTCCCCCCCACCCCACGATCTTGGTTATCTTAAGGAAAGCATTTGTCACTGTTTATTTTTTAATGTATCCGAAGTTCTAGATATCACCAGAAAACACATCACAGACATTTCCACAGAGTGTTGCGTCTGAATGAGCCTTAGATACATATTGAGGCAGCAGAACCACACCAGTTCGTATGACGAGAAGCAGTAGCAAATGAGAATTTGGAAAATTTTTTGTAGGATTAGTTTCATGGCCACCCAAGATTTAATTAACACTCTGGGGCTGGAGAGATAGTCCAACCATTATGAGCACTGGTTGTTTTTCTAGAGGACCAGGGTTCTATCCCCACAGGATGGCTCCCAACCATCTGTAACTCCAGGTCTAAGGGATCCCAAACTCTCTTCCAGTTTCCGAAGACAATTCATACACATAGTGCACAGGTATACATACAGACAAGACATCCATGCGCATAAAATAATAGTAAAAATACACAAACGCTTGGTTTGGTTTTTAAGAATTATCACTTCCCATAGTTTTTGAGCTGTTTTGATTGGGGGTGGTCATGGCTCGATCTTGTGAGGCAATGATCCTGATAAAGGCATCCTGTCAGGGAAACATAAAATGAGCACATGTCAGATAATGTCGTTTGATGAAGGACAAATGTGAGGGAACCCACAGAGTTCCCACATGCTTGAAGAGGGTTTACGTGGCACACCTGTGGCAGTCACTGCTCCCCTTGTTCCAGGTGCTACCTGGATACTGAAACCACTTGTGGTTCCAATCCCTGAGTGACCTGAGATGGCTCAGCCTGACAGCTTTCTTTTGAGCCTTAGACCCACACAAGGGTAGAAAACACTGTGGAAGGGTCGGTACTGTACCCAAACTACACAGACCCATTCTTCATTCACAAATGAGGACAAGTCATCCACTGCCTTCCCGGTGGTAGCATGGAAATGTCTGCAGGTGGTTAGTTCCTTTGGAGAGATCACCCAGTTGAAAAGCGGAAAGACTGGGTCCGGAAGCTTGCCCTTTCTTGATTTGGCTTTTGCTAGCTCACTGTCGGTACTCACTTCACTGTCCTTGCTCCTAGAGTCACCAAACTTTCTCCATAAAATGACCGGACCACCGCTGGGTGAGAAAGGAGAGGGAGCGAGGCCGTGCCTAGCGAGTAAAACAGCCTCCTGAGGTTTTCAGAAAAATACTGAACTAGCTACAGATCCTCATCAAATGGATACATTAGCTTGTCCAATTACTCTCAGTGGAAAAGGAACCCTTGTGTTTAAAAAGGATCCATTGGACTGGAGTGGTGGCTCAGCAGTTAAGAGCATTTGCTGCTCTTCATGTGGACCTGGTTTATGTGCCCAAAACCTATATGGCAGCTCACTGTAGATCTAATTCTACTTCTTCTGAGCTCTGCAGGCACCAGGCACACATGCGGTGCACACACATACATGCAAGCACGACATTTGTACACATTTTTAAAAATCTTGTTCAACAGTAAGCTAAAAGGATCATAGGCTCTTTTAAATCATTTTTCCCATTAGAAAAAAAAAATTACCAGAGGAGGGGACAAAGTAAAAGCTGCAGTGTACTAAACATTAGGAACTGATATAAGGGAAGCTGAAATCTGTTAGCATAGTTATCACCCTGATATGGACATCATGAACAGCTAAGTTACACAAAGACACATACAGCATTGAAAACTATTATTTCATTCTGTTATATGGCTACGCTGTTCTTCCTGGACCTGTCCCTCTTCGGGGATGTTAGAACTCATGAGAGCCATCTGAGCACTGCTCAGCCCTGGGGAGTAGGGAGTGTCTTGCCCCTCTCCTGTAACATCAAGCAGAGCTGGCCCAGGCAGTCTTTCCTTTCCAGGCCTTGGAAATTCCTCACTCATGGGAAGCCTGAAGGTTCCCAAGGCTGTGTTCTGTCAAAACAAAATTCAGCTGTTTAAAAGGTTTGCCTTTGTGTATAAAATATTTTTTTTATTATTTGAGGCACATAAATTCTTTTTCCATATTTATGTTCACTGCATAAGAAACAGATTTGAAAAGTAAGAAAAATGGCCAGGACAGATAACCTCTGGAGGTGTTTGAAGTTTTGTTACTATTATTATCGTTTTGTATTTCTATACCTTGATTAATGACTATATGTCAGTCCTGATGCTAAAAGTTAGTAGCATCGCTTGTTCTGGTATAGGTTTGGGGGCACAGGATTAGTAAGTGGTACCACATTAAACAGTTTCAAATGCCCCATCAAGCTATGCTGACATGGTAATAAGAGCAAGAAAATGTTGACTGCTTCCTGTTTGTTTGTTTTCCTTGCACTCAGAACTAGCTGCCTTTACAAAGATCCGGAAATGACTTCGATGGAGAAGGAGTAAGAACCCGCCATCAATAGCAGCTATGTGCTTACATGCAGTGTTGTATGGCTGCACTCAAAGTGAAACTAATGTATCCAGGATTGGGTAAACCTCTTGAGATGTTCAACTTTTGTGGGCTCTGTTTCTGAAGTGGCTAATTACAGAGGCATTGGCCAGCTACTATGGGTTTAGTGATTGCCACAAAGGACAACTGAATGCTTTGCCTGACGTTCACCTTTCTGCTCCAAAAATGAGCAAATGCATTTGGGGGCCAGTTGTAGGAAGCGCAACTCTGCTTTCGGAATTACATCATCCATTGTGTTTAGGAAAAGCCCAGTCTTCCATGTGGATTTAATATTTTGGAGGATAGGGAAGAAATATCTTTGCTTTGCAAATTCCAAGAGGCTATTGATCCTGTCTGGGATGTCTGGAATTTTATAGTTGGATATTGCTGTCCTGTAAGAAATAGAAATTGGGCACGTGTAGAGTCCTTAGCCTATGCCAGACTCTGTATGAAGCTCACACACAGCGCCTGAGATTCGTCCTAGAGTAAGCTTATGAAGTGCATTTTAAAGAGAAAGGGAACCATGGATAAAGCTTGTGACTAGCCAGTGTTTTGCAACCATTACAAAGAAAAAAAAAAAGGCCCAAGATGGGATCTGAATCTTGAGCTTGCAGATTCGAGCCCGTGGCTTTCCAGTCAGAGGTGGTCTGTGCTGAATACCGCTTGCAGCTCATCTAACAGAGGACAGGAACTGCTCGCGTAGGAGCAGCTGTGTCAGATTTACGTAACTGCGATCAGCAAGATAATCTCAGAAAATTTGACATCCACCAAGAATCTCCTAATCTGGCTTAAGTAGAGGAGAATTTAGGGCTGGCTTTGTTCCCAGGGACCAAGAAAGGCGAAGCAAAGATCAGCTTCAACACATCTGCCACATCAGTGTTTGTCTCCTCCAGGTCCAAAAGGAAGTTGGAAAAGGCACAGTGCAGTGTCTGCAAGCTGCCTTGTTGACTTTACAGCTTAAAGGAAGTTTGGGGACAAAACCCTGCATCCCTCCTCAAAAAAGGAACAAAGGGCAGGATAGCTGTTGAAAGGGAACCTTACAAATCATAAAGCTATTTCCTAAAGGTCACTCTTGTCCTAATTTTTGAAGTGATAGCACCAATTACTTCAAGCAAATTGCTTTTGCAAAGCAAACCTATCTCAGTCTCTAAGTCCATCATAATTCATTTTTTCAAACACAGGGCACTTCCTCCTCTTGTAAAGCAATGCTCCTTGAACACTTACCAGCACCCATAATTCAGCCTGCCCCTCATTGGCCTACTGCTGCTACATCTTGGGGTTTACCCACTCCTCTGCTTGCCTTGTTTGTCTGCTCCTCCTTGGTGGGAGGGCTATGGGGTTGGTGGGGAAGGTGGCACATGGATTCTTGGTTGCGCTCTTTCCAGGGTTGGCTGTGGGGAGGGCAGGGGCTGCCAACTGTGGATGTTATTTCCCATTCTTAGAAGAACATATGCTCTAGAAGTTTTCCTTTTCTTCATCCCTGTCTTTTCTGAGCTTCCACCAAGCATTACCATTGCCCCAGACAGCAGGATGAGATCCAAGATGGGGAACAAGAGTGGGAAAGAATCCCCCCCCCACATCCAGAACTGCATGTGTTTGCCTGCCTGCTTTAATATTCGAATGAATGTGAGAACCAATGCGCTTGTTCAGCTTCTCCTGGCTTCTCCTGGGGACTACATGGAAGCATTTTACACCCGTAGCTAGTACTGAATGGATGAAGTGCCAACTGGGCACAAACTCTTTCAAGGAGCTCCATCGCACTAAGAATGAAGAGATATGTAAGGGTACTACGTATTCTCCCATTCTGCACAGAGAAAAGGAACATTATACCTTCCTTTCTATTTCTCCATTAGACACAAGTATTTTTAGGTACCATTAAATAGGATTGTCACACACCTTATGAGGAATCCCATTTAATGCATGCAAGAAGTGAGCAGCCTGCCACTGAGATAAGTCATTCTCGTGCAGGGCCAATTGGTTATGGGCAACTAAGCTCATCTCCCCAACAGGACAAATCGCCCATCTATATTAAATTCTGGTCCAAGTTGCCATCAATGTCATTCTCAAAATGGACACTTTCTTAGGAAACTATTTTCAGTGCTTTTCTCCCTTATTTTAAGTTTGGGTTTTATTCATTCCTATCACAAAGTTATAGCAGGACTGTGTATATTTGTAATGCATTTTTAAAAATGATATGGTCAATGGTTCTATTTGGTGAGGATAAATTAGAAGCATTATCAGTGGCTTTGTTGACCCCACAAGCTAGCGCTTGTCTCAAAGCAATCTGTGAAACGGTTTCCTGTGCAGACTTGTCAGGAAGTTGTCTACAGTTGCTCTTTGTGTGGACTGGGTAAACAGGCTTTAGTCTTTCAGCTATTCTGTTACCAACAAACCAAAGCAATGTCTTAAACCCCAGAAAGTTTGACAAAGGACTCAGAACAAGAGAGAGAGAGAGAGAGAGAGAGAGAGAGAGAGAAAGTTGGAGATGTATTATTCTAGGGTGTTGGCTCAGGCATTCGTCAAAGGCTCAGACCGCAAAGCGCATTGACTCCCTACTTTAAACTCTATGGAGTTTGAGATTAGTGAATGTCTTTGTGTTTTCAGGGGAAAACTGAGCCAACTCCCTGAGGGAAAGAATAGAACTCCATTACCAGCCCAGACCTAGCACTGCCTTCTGAGTACATTTTACATCTTGGAAGCAAACACAATTAAAAAAGAAAAATGACCTGCTTTGTACAAGTTTGTTAGGAACAGATACGGGGGTTCAGCAGATGAACAAAGACACTGCCCAAGCAAAGTCCTACAGATAACAAGTCAGATCCTTGAAGGCACAAAAACAAACAAGTTACCAGTGTCTGGTCCCTTCTGAGCTGGCCCCTCATAACTTTTGTCTCAGCGGTCTCCCTGCTGAGTTAGACCTACTCCTTTCCTAGTTGTGAGAGACTGTGCCAATCTGTCTCCATGGAATACAATCCAGAAATGGAAACTGGGAAGGTGTAGATGAAGTGGTCAAGTGTGCATTGCCACCAAGCGCTGAAGTCACTGAAAGAACTTCAAAGTCAAAACACCACACTAGTGCACCCTGGACAGACAAGTGGTCTAGGTTAAAGTGGCTTTATCTGCAAAGCTGCTAGGAAGGACTTGCTCACCACATGGGCCACAGGAAAGTCCACCCCAGGCAGACTGATGACTCAGAGGTGCAGAGAGATTCCAACTTCCTAACATGCTGCTTTCAAATGATTCCTTCCTCTTTTTATCATGACTGGATAAAAGTATCTCTGGCTGCTAGCTGGCTCTTGTTCTCTTCCTGTGCGGTGGATGTATGAGTCAGTTGTGTGATGTTCATTAAACGGCAGAGGAGAGACCCATGAAGCTCCCAGAATTGTTTATTCCATATTGGAGAGGAGCTAGGAGAGCCAGGAAAACAAGTTGCTCCTTAGACACCCCAGAGACCAGTATTTAGCCACAGTTCAAGGATGAAGGCTCTCTAGAGGGTTGATGGTGTGAGCCCATGTCCAAAGGTCAAAGACTGCACAGTCTGAGGTCCACAAGCAATGGCAGGAGAAAAGCCTTCCAGAAAGGAAGGGACAGCGTGAGAAGAGGGCGAGCACTGCCTGAAGTCTTCCGTTGTCCGGTCTGTCCCACACCCAGTCTGGTAGACAATGCCACTCTCATTCAAGATGGGTCTTCACCACTCAGTCCAGACTCCCATTGTAGACATATTCTCTCTCTCTCCCTTCCTCCCCCTCTCTTTCTCTCTCTCTCTCTCTCT
>LOEQ01002267.1:6658-20005 GCA_001685075.1 Bramus lutescens | reverse complement strand
CACACACACACAGAGAGAGAGAGAGAGAGAGAGAGAGAGAGAGAGAGAGAAATGTGCTGTACTCTCTCCAGTCAATTGTGCACAAAAACTATCACAAGAAAGAAAATGGATCCACTAAAAATAGGAAGGCATAGTGATGGTCTTTATCTGATTTGACTTTGGGTTTGAGGCTCACCATGAACCTTTCTGGGTCCTTTTGCAAAGGCGGAAAATGCTTCCAGAAGCAGGTTTTAAAAAAAGAAACAGTTAATATTTTTTTTTAATATTTATTTACTTACTTATATGTGCATGAGTGTTTTGCCTGTGTGTTTGTCTGTGTACTGTGTGCATGCCTGGTGTCCATAGAGGCTAGAAGAGGGCACCAAATTCCCTGGGACTGGAGTCACAAGTTACAAATGGTTGTGAATGGCCATGTGGGTTCTGGGAATCAAACCGAGGTCCTCTGAAAGAGCAAGCAGCCAGTAATCTTAGCCACTGAGCCATCTTAACCATCGCTTCAGCCCCCGGAGTCAATACTTTATAGAAAATCTTAACAACTGGTAGACGGTTTTCTAGCATAAAAATGTAGGGGCTTTAAGTTATTGAAAGAAAGATGCCGGTGAGTGACACGTGAGCTATCATTGAATGCTCCTCATTCGCTGTGTTTTCTCTCCCTGCCCCGCCCGCTCCAACCCAGTATTGACCTGAAGCTGAAAGAGAAGCCCTAGCTGGACAGCCCGCAGAGGAGGGATCACTTCCTGCTTCGCGGTCTGCTGGAACATGCCCTATGTGGAAGAAACGGGGCTGGTATCACCTTTCTCCTCCTTGCACCACATGGTGCCACTGGAAATGTCCACAGGGCAAAAAATAGGAAGAGAGTTTCTTCACTGTTAAAATATTTTATGAAATGTTGTGTATTTTCCTATTTTGCCAATTATGTGCCTCAACGATTTGAGTTGAACCTTAGCAAGAGACTAGAACCTTCCATTTCAATATCCTGCTAACCCTTGGTGCAATGGGACTTGGTTCCTTAGACTGGTTTTCACCGAAAGCATAGCCTAACTCTGCTGTTAGACAGATGTGGATGCATGTCTTGTAGTTTGACTGAATTTCCCTGTACAGCTTGTTCTGGATTTAAGATGCACAGGGCTTGCTTTGTCCCTGGAATGCGACTCTCTAGAGCTCTATGAAATGTTGAGTCTGATTGGGACAGACAGACAGACATATGACATCCTCATCAGCTAAGGCACCTGCTCCCTTCCTGTCCACTTGAGTCTTCTTTTAACTTTTCAGAGGGAGCCTAGGCCTTCTAACGTGTGTAAGCTTTGCTTTACATAGCTGTACATAATGGCTCTTTTAGGACATTATTTCCCTAATGATCTTTGGAGACCTTCATATCGTGAAAGTTAAGATGAACATCGAATTTTCAGTAGCTAACTATGCTTCATGCCACAAAGCAGGTTCAAGCCTTTAATTCAACTGCCAACTCCAAGGTGGCCCACTCAAACCTTATTTGGTAACAGTAAATCATCCAAAATTAACACGCATATGCATTGCAAAAGCAACCTGCTTTAAGGGGTTTACAATTAAGTGTAAGTATATACTAGCCTTCACAAAATAGTTCCTTTCTAGTTTTCTTATACCCTTTTCTTCTGTGGATGTCTAGAAGAGCCTGGCAAGTTATCCCAAGGGTAGGGCTCCAGTACAGGTGAAGGTGGTTTCCTTCCATTAGCCATATTCAATCATACTAAGAAGTTTTACCGATTTTAGTATCCTAAAATAAAATGCTCCTGACACTCAGAGACACGCATTTGTTTTCATATTGTCTGAAGCTCCTTTCACGCCTTCCTCTCCAGAATGGAGTAGTGACAACAGACAGTTCTCCACAAAACCAAAACACCATCTTTAGAGGAGGAAAACAAGAAAGAAGAAAGCGTGCTGATGGCTTCACTACCAAATAAACCCATTCCCACCTTGGCCTCTACACCTTTTGTATCTGTTTAAACACTTTCTCCAACTGAGTGGGCAGAAGTGGATATAAACTCACTTGTTTTTGTCAAAAATATCTTTTCTTTCAAGACACGATCTCACTATGTATCCTAATTGTCCTAGAACTCACTATGTAGATCAAGCCAGACTCAAAGTTGTGGTGATCCTCCTGCCTCAGCCTCCCAAGTGCTGGCATTATAGGTTTCCACTCTAAATGTCTGGCCTTGTAGAGGAAATTCCAACATATAGAGACAGTTAAATGTCACCCATGGCCTACTGAGAAAAGCGAGGGGTCCTCGCACAAAAGCCTGCGAGGACCAGACTCAAACTGAAGCCGTCCAGCAAGCTCCTTTTCTGAAGTCCCCTCTTACCAAGTAGCTGGCGGACATCAGAGTGAAGACAGGTCCTGCCTGATGGCTTTGTTGAGGAGAGCTGTCTAGACTCTGTGCTCTGGAGCAGTCCCCTCAGCAGGGAGACTTTGTTGCCCAGGTGACAGGGCTTCTCTGGCTGCGTTTGATTCCTGTCTGTTTCTAATCTGGTCTTCCATCCGAGCTCACACACTATCCATGGGCCGTTTCCCTTCCCTTCATAAGCCTCCACATCACCATTTAGTTTTACCTATTGATCCCTTTCAGTTTGGTACCTTTTAGACTTTTGTCTTTCTTTCTTTAATCTCCTTCCTCATTACATTTGGCTAATTTGATAGAAAAACCCCAGATTGAGCTTTCATAGCATGCCCTGACCTTTGTAAGCCCAACTCCAAGCATCACGGTGGCTTGAGGATAGCTACCAAATATTCTGATTTGCTCACCTGTCTAACACATTAACTCAATCCTATCCCATTAGGAATTACAGATTCCCCCATCCATGTTGAACCCATGAAGTCATGAGGACCTCAGAGTTCAACTAAGGAAACCTGTAGAAAATGGAACGTTGAGAGAGCAAACTTTTCACAGCCAACCAGACATGATAACAATCCCACCACTTACATTTTCTTTGAGCTTGTCCAGCCTTTGTAGGGACACTCACTCAGGTGACATGACGTAGTAAATTTAGTATGAGCATCTTTCAAATAAATGATGTTTGGAATATCCTGGGCTGTAATACCATTCCAATATTTAGGCTTGTGCTATCTTATTATCATCAGAAAAACAGGCTACTTTTATTGCACGTGATAGAGAAAAGCTACCACGTTCATCCAATGAATAGACTACTGGCAAATCCCCAAACTAGCCTGTAAACAGGTAGATATAAATCTTCCATTGCTCGGCTCCAGTGCCTGCACCCTCAGCATTCTTGCTTTGGTTCGGACTGCTGGGAACTCTTTACACTTTTTCCTGTAGATTTGTAGGTAAGGGAACACCAAGGGGTCATCAAGGCCAGGGTGGTGTTTTCACTCTAAGTAGCAGTGACTGTTTAGCTGGCTTTTGACTAAGGGATGGAACAAAAATCTGCACAAAAGATAGTTAATGAAGAGTGAGATGTTGAGGGCAACAACTAGGGATGGAGGAAGGCCCCAAAGTTCCTGTTGAAGCCATACAGTGTTATATACGGTTCCTCCCTAGGGCATCCTGATGAACAAGGAAGTCACTCCCCCTTAGCCTCCATTAGGATGTAATCGTGAAGATTCCTTTATGGTTCTGCACAACCCTGTCTTATCACATGCCCCTGTGGTCTGCTACTTTAGGAATATCTAAGTATGCACAAATTAACCTTTTCTATATTGAAAGAGTTTTCTACATGTATTGGATTGCTAAGAGTAACATATATATTAGACTTGTTTTGGTAAACAAATAAATTCTACCTAAATAGTATGAAAAAATGTGAAAATATGTAAGAATATATCTATATACCCTCACTGTGTAACTCTGAAATAAAATTAGATTCCACATTTTGCGGTTTCCTTTTTTGACTTAGTGAAACTCTGCAGTCTCCCTTTGCAGGACATGATATGCTTGGCACTTGCCACAAGTAAACTGTATATATTTTGGTTTTCCTGGACATCTAAACTATATTCTCTTTCTAGCATCACCTTTCATGTCTTGGAGTTTTTTGCTCTGCACTTTCAAAATGTATCATTTACTTCTCGGGTAAAGAGCTTCTCATTTTGGAAGTATTCTCTTATTTCATGGTTACTTTAGTGTGTGTGCCTTTCTCTGTCACTTGGCTTTTCATAACATATTTATTTTTAAATTAGAATGTACTTAGGGCTGGGGGTATAGTTCAGTGGTAAAATGTGCTTGGAATGAGCAAGGTTCTCTATTTCATCTCCAGCAATACACACACACATACACACACATGCATGCAGGCATACACAGGTACACACATGCACAGAGACATGCATGCATGCGAAGAATCATTTGTCATTTTTGTTTGTTTGTTTGTTTGTTTTTGGAGCAGGGTTTCTCTGTATAACCAAATTGGCTGCCTTCCACGTGCTGGATCAAAGGCGTGTGCCACCACCTCCCAGCTGGCATTTGTCATTTTGGCCTCAGTGATCTGTCCCCCCTTTTTCTTTTCTGGAGTCTTTGTTTGTTGAACTTTCATAGCTTTTAGGCAAAATCAGAGTTATAAAGCACTACTATACTTTTTTAACTAAATATATAGTGTGGGAGAGTGCGTGTGTAGCTCAGGTGGTAAAGTGCTCACCTCACATGTTCAAAGCCCTAAGTTCAATCCCCAGCACCACGAACACCTGGCCCAGAGTCACACTCCTTTGGTCACAGCACTCTGAATCAACAAATGCATTAACAAAAGTGAGGAGTTTTGTGTTCTCAGCATGAGTTCTGGTGGATATTAGAAGCAAGGAGGGTAAGAAGCAAAGAGAAGGCTGAACTAATCACAAACGAAAGAATGCCAGGCTGTGGCAAAGAGGACAATTACGTTCATTTGGCTGCCAATGTCCAAGGTGCTGGGATGTGGGGGCTGGGTAGAGTGAGGTGGGTGCACACTGTTCCACATGGCACAGCTGTGAAGAGCAGCAAGCTACACATACAGAGGAGCACTTAAATCACAGGGCAGAGGTAGAAATGTTTAAAAATAAATTCCGAAAATACACACATGCTAAACAAAGATGGGCATTTTGCAAACCCTCGTGTTTTCAAGGACTTAGCTAGCCCACGCTTTGGAGTGAGTGCAGGGTGTGAGATGATGGGTGAAGTGGGAAGCCTAATTAATAATTCAAATAAAAGGGAGTCTTATGGAGTGAATAAGCCTTCAGCCACCAAAGGCATGCCTTTTGGGGGAGGTCATGGAAAAGCTATGTTCAGGCTGTCTGGGTCTCCAAAAGACTGCCTGTTTGCATCATCTGCTGTGCCCTTTCAACGCCTTGGCTGTGTCGGTGTGCATAAGCCTTGACAGGAGCTGCCTCAATTCCATCTTCTAGACAGTCATGGAGTTCTTAATTCAACTGATGACTTTTGAAGTATTGATCTATACACGACTTTCAGCTTTACAGAGCAGAAGATTCTCTATGTGGCTAATGTTCCTACATAGTTGCACTTACGTTTTCCCAAAATAATCTTCCTTAAAGATCTATTTTTTTCATGTGCATGCATTTGTCCCCGTCTCACACACACACACACACACACACACACACAGATGGACGCTATGTGTGCACTATGTGCATGCAGTGCCTAAAGAGGCCAAAGAAAACCTTGGAACTGGAGTTACAGGTGACTGTGAGCCAACCGACATGGGTGCTGGACATCAAACTTCTGTCCTTTGCATGAGCCATAAGTGCTCTCAATAGCTGCCAGCTTTCCAGCCCCTAAAACAAGCTTCTTAACCAGGAACCTGTTTTTTTTAGTTTATAACTATTTTGACAGAAAGAACTGCTGTCCGTTTCTGCAGTCTTTTCCCTAGTGAGGAACAGACATTCCTGGGCACTTGACCTTGATTTCATTTGGAAACTTTCCCCTCTCGGGTGGGTGAGATGAATTACCCAGTTGTCCATCATGTTCATTATCCACTGCCATTAACAAGTTGTGGTTGATTCTCATTGTCCAGGATGGTTCTGTCCTATGAAATCCATACAGCATAAATTAGTGCACACCAATCAATCCTTTGTGGAGGGAGGAGACACAGCACTGTATTAGTAGGAACCTCTGGTTACAGCATTTCTATCAACTGACCAACACAGTAGGAGAGAGAGAGAGAGAGAGAGAGAGAGAGACTCTCTTTCCCCCCCATTTAAAAACACCTATTTAGTATGTTTTTATCTTATCAATATAGTGTTTGTAGCCAACAGCTTGAATACATCCCATGCCAGAGCAGAGTTTCTCTGCATATGTTGTCTCTCCAGAAGACAAGCCCCAGGGCTGGAGGTGTAGCTCTGTAAGGCCTGGGCTTATCACCCTCAAGACCCTGGCTCTGACTCCAAGTAGTAAAACACAATAGCAAAAGAAGACACAGCGTAGTCCTTGTGCATTTAAAAGTATTGAGCAGTATTTCATCACTCCACTTAGGAGTCCTCTTAAATCGTGAAATCAACAAAAGGGACGGAAGGAAAACTAAAGGAAAGCTCGTGTGTTTATAGCAGGCTAGCTGAAGCAAAGGCAGCCCACTGTTCAGTCTCTCCTGGAGTTCCTGTCTCAGGCAATGCAAAGGAGCCTCCACTCTGCACGTGTTCACAAATGGCCCTGAAAGTGCCATAAGGACTGATTTGAGGATATGAATAAACTTTAGCAAATGAATTTACAGCAGTAGAGTCCTTGAATATTGACAATATAATCTATCCAATGACCCCTGCACTTTGCAACAACACATACTTCAATTTCTGGGGGTCAGAAGCTAAGCACAGTTTCGCGGGGTTCCCTTGTAGGTGGAGATTTTTCTCCATCCCACCAGTCCCACTGGACAGGTCTCCCTCCACCCACCAGATCCCACAGCTGCTTATGAAATAACCATTCTGAGGTTTAATATCAGTTATAATTGTTTGGCCAATGGCTTAGGCTTATTGCTGGCTAGCTCTCTCTTACAAATTAACCCATTTCTATTAATCTATGTATCATCACATGGCTGTGGTTTATGGTGATGCCCTGGCATCTCACTTCCCAGGTAGCTACATGGCCTCTCTTCAATTCCACCTCTCTCTCCCTTTGTTTCAATTTCCCACCTAGGTATATTCTGCCTGGTCATTGGCCGAAACAGCTTTATTCATCAACCAATAAGAGAAACACATAATCACAGCTACAGAAGGGCATCTTACGTCATTCTCTCATAGGTACAAACTAGGTGTTGGCCCAGGATGTCTAGCAAGTCTCCATCAAGGTTTTGCTGGGGCAAAATCCAGTCCCAATCTCACCTGCCTGGCTTGGAGCAGGATTCACTTTGTTGATGGTTGTTGCACTGAGTACCCCATTCACACTGCCTATAAGTTCAAGCCCTCAGATCTTTGCCTGTGGGTCTGTCTAAGATGGAAAACTTACTGAGAGGGAGAGATAGCAAGGAGCAGAGGCTAGCAAGATGAAAGGCGCATTTGTTTTTGGAATGTCATCCAGCACAGATGTGATGTCTTCTGTCACAAGCAAATCCATACAAGGTATACAAATCAAAAAATGGGGACTGTTAAAGCCACATTGAAAGTCTGTTTGTCAGACCGCCATGCCCTCTGCAAATTCCTTGGACTCTTGCTTCCTCTCATGTATTAGTGATGGTGTTTGTCCACATTTTCCTCCTTTGCTTTTTCTTCTGTTTCTCCCCCCAATCCAGCAGACACATTTCTTCAGATTATTCACATTCTGGCGTCAATGGCGATAGCAAACCATTGTTTTCCCCCTCAGTCTTCATGCCCTTTCCAGTGTCTGGGAGCGAAGGTTGCGCTGTCTTCCCTAGCTTGATACCATTTCTCTGCCCTCTCATTGTCTCTGAGATCATACACACTGGGGTTTAATCTTGGTTCTACTTACTTTGAACAAGTTGCTTAACTTCTCTGAGCCTCCCTTTGTCCATTTTCTAAAAATGTGGATCAGCTCATCTCCAAGCCCACTGCTAGCCCCGTCTTTGGTTTCTGCCACCCATGTCTGCACCTCATTTCCTTTTTGGCTCTTCTTCCACACAAACAAGTTTCTTTGCACCTGATAGTCATTGGCGTGTTAAGTGTAATATCAACTTGACATAAGCTAGAGTCATTTGAGAAAGGAGAACTTCATTTGTGAGAATGCCCCTCCAGATTGGTCTGTGGGCAAGTTTATGGTATATTTTCTTATCTGACCATTGTTCATTCTGGGTGGTGCCACCCCTCTTGGGATGGTGGTCCTGGTATGTATATAAGAAAGCAGACTGAGCAAGCCATGGCGAGCAAGCCAGAAAGCAGCACTCCTCCATGGCCTCTACTTCAGTTCTGACCTCCAGGTTCCTGCCTTGAGCTTCTGTCTTCACTTCCTTCAGGGATGAGCTCTGATGTAGAAATGAAAGTGAAGTAAATCCTTCCCTCCCAATATTTATTTTTGGTCATGGTGTTTAATCAGAGCAACAGAAAAGGAATAGATAGATAGATAGATAGATAGATAGATAGATAGACAGATAGATAGATGTGTGTGTGAACGCGCCTTTGAAACTAGTTCCTGCCGCTTGCTTCTTGGTTTTAGATTTTTGTTTGTTTAAGGTATATTTTTATTATTTTTAATTATGTGAAGGTGGCTGTGTTTGCATATGGGTATAAATCCAGGTACCCCGAGAAGCCAGAGACGTTCATGTTGGCTCCCCAGGAGTTAGAGTCACAGATTGCTGTCAGTTACCTAATGGGAGTGCTGGGAACCAAACTCTAGTTCTCTTAAAAAGTAGTAAGTGCTCTTAACTACTGAACCTTGGTTTTTATTTTTGTTTAGTGATGATCCCAAACGTTGCAAGAACAGGGACAGAGCTATAACCAGGGCATGTGACATTTCAGAGACCCCAGGTTCAATGCCTTGCAGTAGAGGATAAAGAAGAAAAAGGGAGAGAGGCAAGGAAGGAAAGGAAAGAAGACATTTATAAGTGGGTTTTCTACAGAAATCCCTGCCATCAACAGTATCCAATGTATCCTGCCCACAAGGACATCTCATCAGGAAGCCATCATTGAAGCATGATGCTGTTAAATCCACATTGTTCAAGTTTCCCCCATTGTCTCAATAAATGTCCTTTATAGAAAATGATATAATCCAGACCACATTCATACTTAGTCATTGTGCCTCTTTAGCCTTCTTCAACCTGGCATGATTCTTCAGCTTTCCATGACTTCTGCTGCTCTGGCATTTCTGAGTGTTACAGTTGTCCCATCTGGTGTCCCTCAGCTTGGCTGTGGATTCAGGTGACTCATCATTAGCAGTAGTACATCAGAACTGACTTAGGATTTTCCAACTGCATCCTACAGATGCTCATTTTGAAGACTTGACTACAAAGTATTGTAAGACTTTCCCACTTAAAAAAAAAGTTTTCTGTCCCTTGTAATGAATGGTTTTGTTATGGTGGAGACCTGGGTATGCATAAATAGTCTGTTGCCCATCAAACTTTTAATTTACTAATGTTCTGTCACCATGCACTTGGCAGACTCTTACTGCATTCAATAGGCTTTCTGTCAGTGGGATTATTTATTTTGGGCCTCAATTTGTTCACTGTAATCAGGCTGTTTCAGTCTGACTTCCGTGTGCATTGATAAGTTCTCTTCAGTCTTGAAACCATTCTCTACTCTGGCACAAGATATTCCAAATGTGATTGTAATTATCCACATTCCAGCCTGGGAATTCCCCAATTTCTTTCCAGAACCCTGGTTGAATGTGCTCTTTGTTAAACAGGAAATCACTGCTCCCAGGATTTTTAGTACACAGAACTAGAGAACACACACACACACACACACACACACACCCTTGGCTACAATGACCCTACAATGAAACTACTCTGATGGATGTCTTACTACGTGGAGGACACACCCGGAATGAAGTCAGTCTCTTTTTCTTCCTTTCTACTCTACTTCCTTACTCTCCCCTTGATACTGATTTATTAAACTACTCACATACTTTCCCCCCAAATCTGACTGGGAGCAACGGTCTGTGTGAGTCACAGGGTGGGTCCATGGTCACAGAAAGGCTGGCAGCACTCCCCCTCTTTTCTGATGGACAGTGACCCTGCAGGGCTATCAGAGGCAAATTCTGCTCCCTCTTGGTGCTTCTGTCTCCTTTCCATGGGAAGGTAGTGTTTCCTCATAGGAATGAAATAGAGCATCATCCCCCGCTTCCCCTCAAAGTCAAGCAGCAGCAGACAGCCACGGGGCATTCAGTCTGCCTGCCTGTACTCTCCAGAGAAGACATTTTTGTCATTCCTTGTCCTCCATGCTCTGTCGGGGAACGGATTTGCACACAAGGGGACTTAATTAAGAAATGTCCCCAGAAGCTGTCAGTTTTCAAGAATCTGGAAGAAGAAAGAAAACTCCATGGGCTGTACCGTAAATTCACAGAGCAGCCTGGGTACAGAGGGCAGCCTTCTTCTTAAGCACCAGCCAAGAACTTTGTAAGATCCTCATCTGCCAAAGTCTTTCAAACCTTTGTGGGAACAATTCCCTCAGAATATTGCAGCTCTTACAGGGATCTGCTAGAGCAGTTAGGAGTAGAAAATGCCGGTGGTGTTCACATGGCATGTTTAATTTTTAGCAAAGGGCTGAGTAACTGACAGGAACACAATACAACAAGACAGCTTCCTCTGCTGTCAGCTCAGACAAGGTGCCTACAGACTGATGGACACACAGTCAGAATGGATGCACTGATAGAAAGTATGGCACTTCCGGCGTGCCCCTATCTACCGTTGGCAAGGGCATGCCTCTTTGATTAGCCTCGCCTCCTCTCTGGACATGGGAAAGAACAAGTGGAGTCTTTTCAATGAACATCAAGATATCACCTAATTCTACTTCAAATATGGCCAGCAGCTGGGCTCTGAGAAACCTTGAGAAGCTCCTGTCTACATCCTGAGGAATTAAGTGTTTTTGCTATCTACCAGGATCAACACAGGAAGGTTGCCAGCAAGCCAAAGGCCACAAGGCTGGTTATAGGCAGTCGGAGTCAGAGACCACAGCCACCTGCATTGGGGACCCTAGTTGATATTGAGGTGTTTATGAAAAAGCTAATAGTTAATTTACTCACTCACAGATTCCTAAATTAAGTGATGTATATACAATCAGCTTCTCAGAGCCCACATGGATGACAGAAGTCCCTCTTGTAACTTTCACTAAAAGCTTTCCTAGAAACAAACAAAAAACCTGGAAGACCCAAACTCTTAAGAAATCCTTGGGAGAAGGAGGCAGAGGGTTTACTAGTCATGGAATATATAAAGGAGTAAAATCAAATATCTTTCAAAGAGTAAGGGTTTGAAAAGACCTGTGAACCGACCCCACTGTAGGGAACATAAATTCAATTCAGGGATCGTTCAGGTAGGAAAATGAAGCCTTGAACTAGATGAACAGGGATGGGGTCTGCAGTCAAGTGAAGAAAACTTGAATACATTAAAACTGATTTGCATATAGCTACCCAGTCACGCGTGCATGTGTGTGTGCTTGTGCACACATGCACACACACACGCACACACATGCACGCAGGCAAAGCACAGCCCCATGCTGTACTTCTTAATGTGAGATGGCAAACAATGGTCATCTTAAACAAATAATGATGAAATGATGACAATGCGCAAACATGTGTTTCTTTGCTTTTGAACAGCGCTGACAGGGCCACAGCAGTAAGGCTCACACCCACATCTCTAAGGTGGCTCTTCTGGAATCCAGCGTGGATACCACCAGTCCAGCTGTCATGTTAAAGTCCAACCTAGTGCATCAGCTGTCAATTATTGAGTGCTAGAGCTCAGAGCCTGCTCACCGTCTGCACTGCTAGCTCCCTTCTGCTGTCCTCTTCCTCTGCTCCAAGCAAGTCCCCTTCGGTGGCATTCACACACGTGTGAAAAGAGTACCAGCAGTGTTTTCAGGTTACCCAGTCCTTTTGTCTGAGATGTTAACCTCTATGCAAAGGAACCTACAGGGCTCACTTACCCATAGAGGGACCCACTTTTGCAAGCAGGCGCACAGGAACCATTAACCTGTGACCGAACCATTAAAGCATGTCCTTCCTCCTTCCCTAGTATCCAGGGGTGAGATGATCTTATTTTCTTGGCTTTCTGGAGAGCTCTGGAGCCCAGAAGTTCTGCCAACAGCAAGAAGCTGTCCAAGCTGAGACATGAGAGCACAGTTTATCCCTCAGGCCACGCGCCTGTCTTCCTCCAGCCAGAGGGAAGGAACAGCCCTGTCAGAATTCTTTCTGTTTTCCAACTCACCCACATTGCATTTCTGTATGCCAGGCATAGCTAGGTGGCAATAGGTAAGTGCAACAGTGTTCAGGGCAGTCTTAACCCACATGAGACGGTATGTGTCTCACTGGCCACACCCACGGGAACTAAAGACAGCTCTTCTACTGTCTGAGGGAGGGGGGCTGTGCCTCCAACGTGACTGTCACAACTCCCAACACACCAAAAGTAATTTATAAGAACAGTCACTTGCTTGAAATTAATTTGATGGTATTTTGCTTGAAGCCTTCTAAAAAAAAAACAGAGAGATCTTTGTAAAAGGCACCCAAAATTTGTTTGAAGGTAAGACTAAGGGGTGTTGGGAAAGCTGGGCACGTGGAGTATCTGTGTGGTTGGATACTTTGTTTCAGAACTGCCCAGGGTGTGGCAGGAACGGAGAATCAACTAAGAAGGAAGATCATTTTGAAGTACTCTGACCTTCATTACAGAAAGGACAATAAAGACTACTGATGGTCAAGGGAAGCCTAGTGGTGCCTACCATGGACAGCTTTGGCAAGAGGGGGCCTTCGAATGTATCTGAGGTTGATTCCTGGATCTCCTGCGTAGGAGCATTTGAAAGCTGGACTTCAAGTGTTTTCCTATTTAAATTTCCCAGTTCAAATTCCAGGGCAAGGAAATCAACTCAGGCATAGGTGTATCTACTTCCTCTGGCTCTTCTCCTCAACAGGAAGGCAGGCACTGTGCAGGGCCCACTCATCCAACACCATGCACCAAGGATGTGTGTGGATTGCCCAACTGTTTCGCACGCAGTAGGTTTTTCCAACCTAGCGTCTACTATCTGCTGCCAGAAACATCCCTCACACCTCTTGTAGTATAACAACCCATTAACTGAGACTACAGGCATATGACACTTTCCCCTGCTTACTATTACTTGAAATTATATTATTAGGCTCCTTTCTAAAAAAAAAACAAAAAACAAAAAACAAAACAAAAAAACAATTTTACCAGATACATTGACCAAATTAATACTTGCTTTTCCTGTTTATTCTGTCTTTGTTGCACAGTTGTTGGTCTCCAGGACAGTCTGCCCACGGCAGCTCTGCATACAATATCTTCTCC
>LOEQ01002266.1:278070-289392 GCA_001685075.1 Bramus lutescens | reverse complement strand
AGACATACACACAGACAGAATATTGTATACATAATAAATAAATATTTTAAAAATCACACATTTTATACTTTCACAGTTTTGAAATAATTTATCTACTTGTTCATAAGAACATATATTTAACAACATAAAACTCTCCCAAAATTAAATAAATGAAAATTTTATAATAATTACAGTAGTAGATGCTTATTATTAAAAGTGATAACAACAGAAGCATAATTTTGGAAGCTAAAGTCTTTTAAAGTCACGTTTTTTCACCAGAGATGACATGTGTGTGCATATTCTATTAAGATACCATTTTAATTTAGTTTGTGTGTATTATTAAAAATTGAACCTAAGTCTTCATATACACTATACACCATTCTACTATTGAGTTATAGCCCCAGTTAATTATTATAAAACTATGAACAAATATCTACAAGTAGAAGGTTTTTGGCTTAATGAGTAGATAAATTTCCTCATAAATTTATATTTTAAAAATTGTTTTTATATGGGTATGTTTTAATCATACTCTTTAACCTTTCCCAACTCCTGCCAGATCCTTCCCAGTTCCCTCTCTACCCAATTTCATATTCTTTCTCTCTCAGAAACAAAACAAAATCAAAATACTCCTAAACAAAAATCAAAACTAACTAAAGAATACCATTAAGACAAAGAATACCAAAGCCAAACAAAAAGTTCACAAAAAACATCAAGTAGCCCTGGGCCTGGACCTGGACCTGGAGGTAGATAGACCCAGTGACATTCCGTTGGAGAAAACTGATTTTCCCTTTGCAATCAGGCAACAATTCCAAATAGCTTCTTGGTTAGGAGTAGGACTTTGTGTCCACTTCCTCTTTGTGCTGGGGTTTTGTCTGTTTTGACCCTGTGCAGGACTTGTGCATGCTGTCAGAGTCTCTGTGGGTTCATGTGGATATCAGCCCTGTTGTGTCTGAAGATGTGTCTCCTTGGAGTCTCCTCTAGCTCTTACAATGTTTCTGCCTCCTTCATAGATACCTCAGCCTTGGAGAGAGGGGTTGATGAAGACATCTCACTTAGACTGAGTGCTCCAAAGTCTCTTATTCTCTGCACACTTGTGAGTCCCTCTGTTAATTTCCATCCACTGCAAGAAGTTTTTTTGGTGAGTGCTGAGCAAGCACTGATCTATGGGTGCACTAGTAAGTCATTAGGAGTCATTTTATTCTATATCCCTTTAGCAGAATAATAGTGGTAGGTTTTCCCCTAGGGCCGTGGTTTATCTAGTCTCAAGTACTTGGTCAGTTTTGCAGTGTCATTTATGGATTCTATCTCATGGAGCTGGCCTTAATCCAGTCAAAAAATGGTTGTTCGCTCCCATGACGTCTTGTGTCACCATTGCACTGGGTGTCTTACTGGCAGGTCTCTGTTGTAGGTGGCAGGTTTATAGCCGAGAAATTGATAATTACTTTTCTCTTTTAGTGAAAAGCAAAGTACATTCTAGCAACATGACAACTGGTCAGTAGAGATGAAACTTCTAGTTGGGCAAAAGCTTAATATCTCCATATTTGGTGATATAAGTAAGTTATATTTTCATCAGTAGGGTCTTACCCATCATGTTATAGAGAGTAAAGTAACCTTAGCACTAGCCTGGGATGTTTGCAGGGGAATCCATAGTACCCTTTGACCAATGATTCAACAACATGTACCCATTTCTGGCAGTTCTGTTTTTATTTGATAGCATAAGATGTCTGGTTGGGGCATTGTCTTCCTCATTATGTGGTGACACCATTTAAATTCCTGTCATTTATGTATATGTTTTAGGGAACTTCTACAGTAGTAGGTTTCCATATGGCTTTTCAAAGTTCCTTTAGTGTTAGTTGTCCCTCCCCATAGTCCCTCCCTTATTCTCAGAAACCTTAAAACCTTGCCTAAGTAAAGAAATAGAACTTTGGTAGCTGAGACTGTAGCTCAGTAGTTCATCAGATGCTTGGCATATGTGAGCCCACGGATTAGATCAACAGCAATGAAAGAGGGGAGGGGGAGGAGGAAGAAGAGAGGAAGGAAGGGAAAGAACATTGCTAATGGCTCCCGAATCCCTCTCCAATGGCCATATGAACTACATCTCTCTTCCTCCAAATGCAAACACTATCCTTTTTTTTATTAGTTTTCTTTTGAATAACCACTTCTTTGCATTTTCAAGTAATTTATCACCCATATGTGATTGCTTGTAATTTAATGTTGCCATCTAAAAGGTTGTAATAGATCTTAAGTCTCTGAGTATGCATACCGACCCTGTAGCCCTTTCTTTTTCTTACAGTTTGTCTGTTGACTAACTAAATGATGCTTCCTGTTCATGGTGCCCATCATGCCAGCCTTCCCTGCCAATGGTTTTCATCACCTGAGGCTCACTCTAGTCCAAGCTTTGTTCCTTTGGTGAGAATATGTGCAGTTTGAGGTCTTTTATTTTGTATGAAGTACATAGAGTTTTAGAAACTTTTTTGTGAGATTGAAGAATGATAATATTGGAGTCTAAAATCATTTAAAATAAGGTTTTAACTGTGTTACTTTTTATAAGGAAGGTATTTCCTCTCATATAGTATTTCACTACACACTGATACTGTTCATAAAGGAAAGAAAAGGATTCATGGCTTATTTTCTGGTTTGCCAATTTTGCTGTTTTTGTTTTTAGAGGAGGCAAGGGTTTCATTGTATAGGGTGGCTGTCCTGGAGCTCTATAAGTAGGTAGACAGGCTGGCCTGGAAATCACAAAGAATTGTCTGCCTCTACCTCTTGAGTGCTGTATTGTAAAGAAGCCACTTGTTGGTTCCCGGCTGCTCAGCCCTGAAATAATCACACAGAAACTGTATTGATTAAATAATAGCTTGGCCCATTAGCTCTAGCTTCTTATTGGCTAACTCTTACATATTAATTTANNNCTTATTGGCTAACTCTTACATATTAATTTAACACATTTCTATTAATCTGTATATTGCCACATGGCTGTGGCTTACCAGCTAAAGTTCTGGTGGTGGGGCTACATGGCTTCTCTAAACTCCACCTTCCATCTACCAGCATTCAGTTTAGTTTTTCCCGCCTAGCTAAGTTCTGCCTTGCTATAGGTCCAAAGCAGTTTCTTTATTAACCAATGGTATTCACATCATACAGAGGGGAATCCCACATTAGTGCTGAGATGAAAGGCATCATGCCCAGCCTTTGTTTTTTACTTTTATTAATTAATTAATTAATTTGTGTGTGTGTGTGTGTGTCTAAATATGTGTCACATGTGTTCAGGTACCCATGGAGGCAGAAGAGAGTATGGGATCTTCTGGATCTTATAGGCAGTTGTATGCCTTATGTGGGTGCTGGGAACTGAACTCAGGTCCTCAGAAAGAACTAACTACTAAGTTAGTTCTCCAATCTCTTATGTCTTAGTCACTCTTCCATTACTATCAAGGGACACCATGGCCAGGGCAACTCTTACAAAAGAAAGCATTTAACTGGGGCCTTGATTGCTCTTTCAGAGGTTTAGTCCATTTTTATCACGGTTGGGATCATGGCAACATTCAGGCAAGCTGGGGAGTAGTAGCTGGGAGCTACATCCTGATCTGTGGTGAGAGAGAGAGAGAGAGAGAGAGAGAGAGAGAGAGAACCATGACCAGACATGAGCTTTAAAACTTCAGAGCCCATCCCCAGTAACTCACTTCCTTTAACAAGGCAACACCTACTCCAACAAGGCCACAGCAAGTCCTTCTAATCTTTTCAAACAGTGCCATCTCTGGTGACTAAGCATTCAAATATATGAGCCTATGAAGGTCATTCTTATTCAAACCATCTCACATTATGTACCAATTTTTAAGGTACTGAATTGTTTCCTAGTCATCCTCTGAAGAGTCCCTTAAGTTTTTTGATTCTTATGAACCCAAAGATTTAGGCATATTTCAGTTTATTTCATCACAGCTGCTTTGAAATGATTATCCATTTGTTCAGCTATATGCACATGCATGGTGGAGATTGCATCCAGGGTCTCATACATGCTAAGCAAATATTCTACCATTGAAGTTCAGATTGTCCCATCTTTGATCATCTAAATGATCTCACGTAGATTCTTTTGATGTTACCCTAGTAGTCTGGTCACTTTTTTGCTGTCAAGATATTCTAGGTTCATCTTGTCTTATTTCATCCTTTTTCTCTAAGAATCTTTGATTTCCTAATAAGAAATGATACTTTAAAGAGTAAATTTTAGCCATTAGGATAGCCAGGTTGGCCATAATTTGTAAGTCTTTCTTTTGCTAGGTGCTAATAAAATCATAAGACATACCTGGTACATTTAAATGGACTTCCTACTTACATTCAGGACTATAGGATCTTTATTTAATCTCTTTGATGTTGATTTCTTCTCTGACATACCAAGTCTTGATTATGAACACAGGAATTATACAATTAGAATATCGCCTAATAATTACTCATCTATTGTCTTATTCTACCTGAAAACTTTCAGAATGGCAGTACTACCTCCTCTGATAAGATTATTGAAAACAATTTGAAACCTCTTTGTGTGTTTGTGTCTGTGCATTCTCATTGTTCTTAAGCAGCTGTACTGAATTGAAATTGTCAGTGTGTGTTTATGAGCTTTCTTTTTAACCCTCATTTAGCCTCATTTCTACAAATAAGTGTAAGTAAAGCTCACTACCAGTTCTAGTCTAGTAGTTATAGTCCCTGATAAATCCTTTAGGAGGGGCTAGTTGAGACAATGTTACCCATGCTCTTGTGTGTAAGTGTGGTGTTTATACAGACGTGGCTTGCCTCACATTTGAGACAGTGTTACCCATGCTCTTGTGTGTAAGTGCGGTGTTTATACGGACGTGGCTTGCCTCACATTTGCTTACTTGAACCACTCCATCTCCTGCTGGCAGTAGGTATTGCTGTTCAAACAAGCAAACAAAAATCACCCTTGACAACCTGGTTTTCTTTAGAAATAACTATTTTTCTACCTAATACCCCCATTTTTTCCCTTAAAAATCCAGTGATTACCTAGAATATGTCTTGAAGGATGTTGTAGTAGGTATATTTATGCTGTTTTAAATATTATTTTAGAAAAGTTTTCTCAAACCATTGGGAGGTTTTGTTGCTCGTTTTATTTGAAATGAGATTTCCTGAACTTTTGTAAAGAAACATGGCTTTAGGTATTCTCTTCTCCTATCCGGATTTTCTTCATTCGTTGGATCTTCTTTGCCTGTCTTCACTGCTTGTGACTTTCTTACAGACCCTCCCCACACACATTTGCTTTATATTTTTTCAGTTTTACTCCCTTTCACTGATTTAATCTTGAGAGGGCATCTTCTGTTATAACTCATTTCTGGTTCTTATTTGACTCGTAGTACTTCATTTCTGGCTTTTTGTTTTGTTTTTGGATTCTGGGTTGTTGTTTTTTTTTTAGTATCATTTATCATTTAAAAATATCTTTGTGAACTTCTATGAGCATTTACATTGGATGAACTATATAAGTGGAGCCCCCTAAATCAAATGGATAAATAGTGATATTTAACGTTACCAGATACCCAAAAGCATTTTCCTAATTTTATCCTTACTGACAAGGAATTGCAGCAAGGCCCTGTATTGTATCTGTATTGCAAAAGCCTAAGGTATTCGTGCTTATGTACATACCTGGAGACTAACTTACATTTCTCTTTAAGGAACAGTGGAAGATATGGGCCTTCTTAGAAGAAATCATAATCGTATACTGACATCTGCTTGAACATTAGCGGGGTGCTGAAACTTGAGAGGATAGTGAGGAGAATAGAAGAGTAAGATTGGGGTGTCCTCAAAGCTGTCCTTGGGGTGTGTCGTGTGACTGCAGTATTAGGAAGTGTTGTGCAATGAGGGAAAACTTACTTTTTAATAAGGATTAGGCCTCATGAGCTCTCAGTTTTGTTTCCTAGAATGCTGGGGGGTTCACTGGAAAAAAGTTGACATCTTTTTTATAAGTTTGAAATGGGAGGGTGAAAGAGGGTGCCATGGAGATGATTTCTTGTGACATGGCATATTGCCTGGATTCTTGTAGGGACATGGAAGTACTAATAGGTAGGTGTATAGCATCAAACTGCAGTAGCAAAGTTCATGTTGGATGCTGAGAATTGGGACACCTGTAGATCTACAGTATGAAACAGGCAGCTTGTCAGAGGTGTGTGCTTCAGCAAGTTCGCTAGACTGCTGTCTATGTGCCCACTGGCTTAGAATAGCTGGGCCTCCATGGCCATGCTTGGGTGGCACCTGCCAACACTACCCAGTGAGGAGCAGAAAGCCAAAGTCGCACAGCTGTTTTCTAATCTCTTTGGTTTGCTGTTACAAAACTCTCTGAAGCTCGTGACAGAGCCAAGCTTACTGGGAAGCATGAAACCTCTCCCCTGTTTCTGTCATTTGTTCTTATTTAAGTCATCACCCCTGCATTTATGTAAGCTGTACTGCTGGATTTGACCTCTTCGATTTTTAGATAGGTTTGGTGACCTACAGGAGGCTGTAGTACTGTTTTCAGTGTTGACTTGGCTTGGCTTATCTGGTTTATTTGTTGCCTTCCCATTTCGGATACCCTGTAGCTTTCACTATTGTTGATTTTTTTTTGTAGCCTTAATAAGGCAGTTTGGCATGGAAATTCTGCAAAAATCATGTGCTCACCTAAGCTCTATAGAACTTAAGCAGGTGTTTGTTGAGAACTGTTAACACAGTTTGAGCATCTATCATGGCACTAGTCCTTGGCTCATAGCTGAGAAAACGAACAAATCAAGCAGAAACAAAGTAAGTGCCATATTGAGAGCTCTTTAATGTCAGCTCCAAGCACCTCTTACGTGTGTTTTTTACTCCTTATGGTGAACTTTATTAACTCTGTCAAATTGAGATGAGTCAGAGCTTATCAGTACAAGATGATAGACTTTAACGGTTAGAGCTGTCAAGGGGTGGAGCAGGGTCTTCACATGTGGTTCCTTTGCCACCTAGGCTGAGCAATTGTTGGAATCATCCATATGGCTCAAGCTGCAGCTCTGGCTGGTGAACCAGCAGTAGAGATGAAGAGAACATGCCACTGTTGAGTAGGTTTCTCAGCACTCATGGTCCAAACTGTTGAGATAAGAGCAGCAAACAGATTATCCCCCTCACACTCTCATAGGTGAAAGAAGGCTTAGTGACTGACACCATTTGTTCTTCAAGGTGCCTGCAATGGGAAGGGGCAAGGATTTGTGACCAGTTGTTTTGGTGACTGTCTTCTCTACACTGTACCTGTTGTTCCACCTTCCTTTCATCTTACTCTGGTTTCTACCCCAAGGCTGTAGCTGGGGGAGGGGGGTACGGATGTCCTTATCCTTTGTGGATAATCTAGAGGAAAATTTGACTCTAGGAATTTCGTCCCTCTGGGTATCCTATGGTTTGCCTTACTTTGCACTGCTGAGAATATACAAGTGCAGGGACTGAGGTGCTTTTGTGGTAGAGAAAATACAGAGGTCAGTAGTACTTGATACTGTTTTGAAATAATTCCTAGAACCGTGTTTGGCTGTGGAAGTAACAAGTGCTATAAAGAGAACAAACAGCGCCAATTATGGTGACAGGGTCCCTGGGGATTGATGTGGCAGAGAAAGGAAAGAGATTAAGAATTAAATCTCCATACCTTGGCACTTTGGTCTTTTAACATTCTTATTAAATTATAATTTCTCCTTTAGGAAAACAAATGAGGACAAAACACATGTTTAGAATGCAGGCTTCATGCTTTACACTTGATAATGAGCAGGTTTAGCACTCTTTGGTTCTCAGTCAACCTGTGTTCAAAGTGTCAATTAGCCAATAAATATTATGAGAAGGAGTCAGAAACAGTTGTGTCATTCCTCACAATGATCTGCTAATGAAATTGTGCCTGGGCAGGAAGGGCACACACTCTGGAGTCCTCTGGAGTCTCCTCTAGAAAATGAGCCTGACATCCCTGATCTCTGAGAAACAGGCATATTTAACTCCTTCACTCCCAGTTTGTCAGTTTCCCATCTCTGCATTATGAAGTGAAGCTTCTGTATCACGCTTAACTTCAGTTGTGGCAAAAATTTTTAAAACAATCTACGGAGTAGCTTTGAAGTGGGTTTAAAGGGCTAATAGAATATAAGGTGTAGTCTTTCCCCCAATTTTCTTGGGTCTGTGGATGATTCCTTTTCCTTTTTCCTAATGTTTTTGTNTCCCCTTCAGTGAAGTCTGAGTAACTTCAGGATTCTGTAAAGATAAGGGATCAAGGAGTGAATAGGGACTGTATCTTACAAAGAGATGTGGTAGTAAATGGTGAGCTTCCCAGAAAACTGGATGCCCACCATGATGTACTTGCTAGTCTTATTGCCTCACCTTGTAAAGTGAAAAAAGGGAAGAGAGATGAGAGGGTAGGCTAGGAGCTGGCTGAGAACCAAGTACAGACATGCATTGTGGGTTGCTATGCCTTCTTCATCCTAGCCTCCTATATTTCACCTCTGAAATGATTGAATGTGGGGCTGTGATAGGTCCCAGGAGATCTTAAAGTTCTGATGCTTTTGTGGGGGATGCTGATGGGATGGAGGTAGAACTCCTCCTCTTTCTGGTCCTTTTCACTGCTGAGTCATTTCATTTCCTATCCATTCTCTGAGTTCAGCTCTGTGTGTCTGAGAGGATGGTGATAACGTCCTGATGGCCTTTTGCTCCTTAAACTCCTCCAGTCTATAGGCTGAGGTCCAGGTGCTTCAAGCATGCTCAGACATTGCTATCAGGAGAAGTGTTCTTTAGGTTTAGTTCTTAAGTGCCCTTATCTCTCCCATTTACTTACTAGACCTCAGTAACCAGATTGGATTTGTTTATGTACCTCCTGGTAGGTACCAACATGGGGGCCCAGAGCATACACAGTAGACCGTGACAGGAGGAGTTGTCTAGAGAACATTAGGCTCTTGCCCAGGCCTCAGGAAATGTTCACTGACAGGCTAGTTGTAGAGAGAGGCTCACTGTTCACTTATGCTCAGTAGAACCCTTGCCTGTTTCAGGCATTTATATTATAACAGGAAATCTTCTTTTTGTTGTTGTTGTTGGTGGTGGTGGTGGTGGCCGCAGTGTGCGTGGTGTATCCATGTGTTTGTGGCTGTATATGCCCATGCATACCTATATGGAGATCAATATTGGTAGTTCTTCTATTTCCCGCTGCCTCATTTTTTCAGACAGTCTCTCACTGAGTTTTTAGGTTGGCTAGCCTATGAGTCTCTAGGATCCTCCTGCCTCTGCCCCTTCCAGTGCTAGGGTCACAGAAGCTAAACTCCATTCCCAGCTTTTTATGTAAGTGCCAGAATCAGGAGCTCATGTTTGCATAGCAGGCTCCTTACTCATGGAACCATTCCCCAGTCTCAAGAGAAAGTTTTCAAAGTGACTTCCATAGTGTTTGTCCTTGGAGATTATATTAGCTAGGGTTCTCTGCAGGAACAGAACTGCTAAAAGGAATGTGTGTGTGTGTGTGTGTGTGTGTGTGTGTACATACATACATACATACAGATTCATTAAAGTGGCTTACTTTGTGGTGTAGCTAACACAAAAATTACTGTCTCCTAACAGAAAGTTCACAGTCCATGAGGCTGGGTGTCTCAGCTGCTCTTCAGTATACACCGGAATCCTAAAGAAATAGGCTCTAATGCCAGTGAATCCAGAGCGAGGGCGAGCAGGCACAGAGCAAAAGCTTCTTTCTTCCATGTCCTCTATATAGGCTGCCAGTAGAAGGTGTGGCCCCATTTAGGAAAGGTCTTCTGACCTCAGATGGTTCATATTTAAGGTAAAATCCCTCACACGTCAAGCTGACAACCAAGCATAGCCATCTCAGGGAGGCTTGTTTTTGTGAATTCTGGTTGTCATAGCTATTGGAGACCAGCTGTCATCTGTCAGCCCTGGCACTGGGAAGGGGACAGTGGTGTGGGGACAACAGTGAGATTTTTTGGAGATTCTTTCTTGGAGGATCACGAAAGCTGATGGGGTAGCTCTCTGAGGGGCTTTCCTGCAGCCCAGAGAGCTCTGCGCGCACTTGGGAGCAGGCCTCTTCTCAGAGAGCTTTTATAAGGCCTAGAGTTTGTGACTCAGAGTGAAGGATCAGTTTGGTGAAATTTTTTATTTTTCTCAGTTTGTCATTGTTTAGTCCTTTAAAAAAATGTGTCAGTATAACCACAACCCAGAATATCTCATTAAGTGTTTCGCTTTAAAAAAAAAAAAAGAAAGAAAAAGAAAGAAAGAAAAGTCTCGGTAATTCACTTAAAAAAATAACAGCATGCGGTTCAGGGTTGGGTGCCCTAGAGATGTGTGCACACACTTCTGTCACTTGTTCAGTTCAGCTTCTGCCTTGGAGACGAGATGCTCATCTGTGTGCAGCAGGGGCCTTGCCAGGGCTTGTTTGGGGTTTGAACAAAAAGGCAAAGGCAGGAAGATAGGGCTGTGGTAGTCGTGGCAACCAGGCCTGGGCTGGCTTAGGGCTGCCCAGCCCTAGTTAGGCAGGTGGCAGCCCTAGTGAAGCGTGTGGTGTGGCAGAAGGAACTGGTGTTCTGGAGGCCTACTGTGTGTCCTGGAGCTGAGCCTGAGCTGTGGGCCTGAGTAATTGATCCCTGCCCTTCAGAAATTCAGCTTTTTAATGGGGTGATGTTACTCTTACTATATACCTGAAGAACTTAAAGTAATAATAAAGTCTGTTTTATCTTGGTTGATATTTACCCTTTGGGAACTTTGAGGTTGCATTCCTGAAGTACCTTTTTCTTTTTCTGAACCCATAATTGTTTCTCATTGGTTCCCTACAAAGAGTATAGCACATTAGGGAAAGTGGGGATGGTAAATTATTTTTATTTGTTACATAAGGGTGCAAAGATTCAGAAAGATAAAGGAATTTGGCTAAATTCATCTGGCTACCAAAGACATACCTGCCAGAGTATCAGAGTTTTAGGGCCCATAGTAGGGTGTGTCTTGACTATAACTTACTTGTCCCAGAGAAGCAGGTGGTCAGTTGTCCTTTTTAAATGCCTGATTTTTTTTTCACACACCAAGGTGGAAAACACACAGCAAATGAATTCAACAACCTAACAATCTAGCATTAAGTGATGCAACCAGTATCTGGAGGCAGGATTCACTCACTGACAGTGGGTAGCATATCAGGTTAAAAGTCCAATTGCCCAGTGCTTACGGAGCCACCACATCTGTACCTGCTGGTGGGGGAAGAGCAGAGAATGCTCCTAGAAAGCGAGTTCCTGAGAGAGACAGAAGCCTTAGTTGTGCTTAGCCAGGCCAACCAGGGTCCTGGACACTCAGTAGTCACCAAGGTCAGAGTCAGGCCAATGGTAGAGAATCCTGGTGGGAGAGGCA
>LOEQ01002266.1:257037-277639 GCA_001685075.1 Bramus lutescens | reverse complement strand
GGCACAAGAGCATCCATCTTAGCTGGTGCTATGTCTGCTGAGGCTGGGCAGCCAGGCGATGCCATAGCCTCATGGCCTGAAGAGGCCCCTGTGGTTGTGAGTCCATGAGGGACGAATTTTAATCACTCCTAGGAGGAGCTAGGATAAATCCTGAGTCAGGCAACACTTGATAATGGGTGAAACGTATCTTTTCCAGCAGTGACAAATTGGCGTCTGTGGGCTGAATTCTATTTATAGCTATGTTTTGTTTAGCTTTCCGATGTTCTAATTTGACTGCATTCTGAAAGGGCACTTTTCACAGGCCCTGCCGTTCACTGTGTTCTAACAGATGGCCTCTCTCTTCTCCTCACCAGCCTTCCTTCATGGACAGCTGTCTCCTACCCGAGACCACCATTCTTATCGGTTCTTCTCCCAGGTCCTCATGGTCTCAGGCATCCTGACTTTTTCCTCTCTTGTCCTTCCCAGAACTGCCTTCCTGGGACTGTTTCTTTGTTCTAAGCTTAAAGACTGGCTTGGCCCCTAGACATATTTGCTATCATTGGATTGCATCTTATAAACTGATTGCTTCTTAGAGATTAAAAGGACAGTATTCTTTATTTGAACAAATAAAAATTTAAAAAAATTTCCTGAGAGACAGTTTATAATTCTCCATGTCCTATGCATAGGGAGAATACAAGGGTAGTTTCTAGACTATTGTGTTCATGGAGCAGAAAAACTTCAAAAGAAAACTCTGGGGACCAGAACCTTTTTATTTTGCTGAGTTAAAGACTTTAGCATAGAAACCAACTACCATCTATCATCATCATTATCATATTTTAACACTAAAAAGAATCATTATTTTATTAGCTGCTCCTAACTTCCGTGTTTCAGGACCATTGGGATCAGTTGCCACCATAAACAAAACACCTCAAAGCTTGGTGGCTTAAAGCAACAGTAATTCCTTCTGTGTAGCTCTGACACTTAGAGTCAGTCACGGCTCACACACCCTTCACGTGCCCCCAGAGAAACAAGGGAAGCAGCCAGGATGTAGAGGAGCGATGGGACCCAGAAGGATTGGAAATGACAAAAATGAGCCAACTGTTACAGATGCAGTTAACAATGCCACTGAGGGTTGGGAAGAAATGACAACCCAAGAGACTTTGTATATAGTCACAACATTGATAAATGTATTTATCATAAAGATATGGATTGGCATTAAGTTTTTGTTTATTGCATTTTATTTTATTGGTGTATGATGCACGTGCATGCATGGTTCATTTATGGAGGTCAGAGGACAACTGTAGGAGTTGGTTCTGTTCTTCCACCACGTGGGACCCAGGGACTGAACCCAGGTTTGTGAGGGTTGGGGCAAGAGCCTTTATTCTTGAGCTGTCTTGCTAGCCTGTAGATTGGCTTTTTTGTTTTTATTTTTCAAGATGAGGTTTTTCTGTAGTTTTGGAGCCTGTCCTGGAACTAGCTCTTGTAGACCAGGCTGGCCTCGAACTCACAGAGATCCACCTGCCTCTGCTTCCCAAGTCTGGGATTAAAGGCATGCGCCACCACCACCCATCTTAGGTTGACATTTTTGAAACTAATTGCTTTACATTGTAGAGTTAAATATATTGTAAATGTATCATAGATAATGAGAGCCAGGTTTGTCACAGTTGGAGAGATAGTCATAGAAGGGACAGTAAGAAGACAGGTGATTCTGCTATGTTAGACTGGAGTCTGTAGTGTCTGTCTAAATTAGTAAGTTTCAAAATGTATAGAGATAAGGGCTGCTACAGTGTTTGCCTAGCATGAAGCACCAGGTCTGGTCCCCAGCACCACATAAAACAAGCATGGTGGCACATGTCTGTAACCTCAGCACTCAGAAAGGGAGACAGGAGGATCAGAAGCACAGGTCATCCTCAGCCTGGGCTACATGAGACCCTGTCGCAAAAGCGTATGCCCACAGATAAACAGAAGTATAAATGTGTTTGTGTGTGTGTTCTGTTGTATACATGGATGAGGGATCTGTGTCCCCTCAGTGGTGCTGGAAGCAATGGCTCCCTAGTAGGAATGGACAACTCTAGCATTAATCTTGGTTTCTAAACACTGTTTTCCAATAAATAAATGAGGTCTGAGAAAAAGAAACTATATTAGGGTGAACATGGAACTTCTTGAAGAATCACAAAGTAAAGAAATACTTTGGGAAAGAAAACGGTGTTGAGGAAGCAGGTACTTGTTAAAATAATGCAAGAGTGGACCAAAGGAACTTCTCCTAATTGTTAAAATTGAAACATTCTGAGCAGCAAAATAGTTACTACTCTTGGGCTGGAGAGTTGGTTACACAAGCAAGAGGACCAGAATCCACAAAACCAGAGCTCTGATCCCCAGAATTCTCATAAAAGAGGGTGAGCCTGGTAGCCCCCCTGTGTTTTCATCCTTGGAAGGTGGAAACTGGCTGTAATGGTTTAAATGAGATGTCCTCCATACCTGGTCCCTCATTTGTCCTTTTTGGGCAGGATTAGGAAGTGTGGCCTTGTTGAATGAAGTTTGTCACTTGGACTTTGAGGTCTCAGAAGCCATTTGCAGTTAGCTCCAAATATGCAGGGAATTTCCTTGGTAAGCTCGGTATTGAGACCATCCTTATTTGTGAGCTCTGGGTTTGATTGAGAGACCTCTTAAAGAATGAATTAGGAAGAGTCCTGATATTAACCTTGGACTTCATACATGTGTACCCACACTTCTGCGAACATGCATATATGCATATACAAGCCACACACATATGTACATTAAGGAAAAAGAAGAATAAACCAAACAAAACCCAACAATAATTCTAGAACAAGGAAATAGCTGGATAGTGGTATCACTGGTAGGGTTGGAAAGGGGTCTTTAATTAGTTAACATTAATATTAATTGTTCTATGACTATGTAAGATATTAACTTTGGGAAAGGGTCTTTGGAATATGTACTGTTTTTGCAATTTTTAAACCAAATTTAAAATTATCTCAATTAAATTTCTACAGTTCAGCTTGACATGGCTGATTATCCAGGTCTTAGTATGACCCGTCTCCAGCCTGCAGTTTGCATCCAGGGCTGGTGCCACGGGTCTCTCTTCTGCTTTGGACGGAAGTCTAGGAGTGACAAGCTTCCTCATGGTAATGATAGCTAGCCAAGGGACAAAAGCCCTTGTTAGTGTCTTGTTAGCCAAAGCATCTCCTAAACTAAGTCCACTGGAAAGTACACTCTGCCCTAAGTTAGGAAGAAGTGCAGGGCCACATGGTATAGAATAACAGACAGAGAGGGAGAAAATGGTGAAACGTGCTTGGGTCCTGGTGATAGAGGCACTGACCATGTCAGGAGGTAGAGCAAGGGCTGCTTTCTGTAGAATTGCACTCTGTGGGCTGGGATAATGAGAGCTGGGATCTGCCTCCAGAGAGTCAGTGCTGGGTTAACAGCTCCTGGAGGCTTTGGGATCCTGGTCTTCTGCCCTTGTCCTATCTTCGTCTAATCCCTCTTTCTTTTTCTGGCTGTCTTGTTACTTCTCTGCTCTTTCCCAGCGCTGGTTGGCTGGTTTGTTTGCTATGTTTTTCCTCCTTTACAGAAGCTAAGAGATGCAGGTCAGATCACACTCCGACTTGGCGTTTTTCCCAGCAGGGTGGAGACATGTGAAATGTTGTATTTTCTGTTGCTCTGCCAGGGCTGCCACAACTGGTCTCATAGACTAAGTGAGTTAACCTGTGTTTTCAGCCAAAGCTATTGTGCTTGTTCTTGCCTCCTGTGGTGGCTCGTGTGAAAAGAGCAATTTTGGAATTTTCTCCAAATAAAATAATTATTCACATAAGATCCTATTCTCTTCCAGCCATTATGTCTGAAGCCTGTATATTCATGTTCTTTCTCTATCCCATTTCTAAGACCAAAACCAGAAATTTATGATGTCACTATTGTTGTTATAGACATTAGTATTTTATTAGTAAAAATAACTCTTCACATGACTAATTGATATGAAACTCTTTGCTTTAGTGAAAGCTCTCAGTCAAAAAAGATTTCTCTATATATATTAAAATTTTTACTCAGCAAATAATCATTGAGCATTCACTGTATACTGAGCTATGAGGTAATCCCCAGGAATAAAATGGTGAACATGTAACCAGATAAACTTTAAAACTTACAAAATATGGGCTGTGGTGCATGCCATAACATGGTTGTGGTGCTCTGAAAGCTCTTGGGTAGACAGATCAGCTCAGGGTGGGAGACGGCCCTTAGCTCTAATGCAGACGTGAGGTGGAGGCTGGCACTAGACAGAACATTCCAGGCAGCGAGAGCAGAGGTGAAATGCCCTCTGATGGGGGACAGGTTCTTTCATGGGGAGAAGGGGTGGACAGGGCTGAAGAGGGGGGCACTGGTGGACCTCACAACTAGAGTAAGGATTTTCTCTTTTCTCCTAAGAACAATAGGAAACATCTATCTGGTTTGAAGCAGAGATTGTATTCATTAATTCTCTCTCTCTAACTCCCTGCCTCCCCCCCACTCTCTGTCCCTCTCCCCCTCTCTCCTCCCTCTTCTTTTTGTCTACACACAGACACACACAGACACAGACACACACACACACACACACACACACAGGAATGGGGTGGAGCAGGCCTGTTGGAAAGTTACGGTAGTGTCCAGACCAAAAATATGGTGATAGTCTGCATAAAAGCAATAGTGGAAAGATGGAAGAAAAGATTTGTTTTATTTTGGGGCTTTTTTTTTCCTTTTAAAGAATTTATGTTAACCACGTGGTGGTGGTACTCACCTTTAATCTTAACACTCCTTTGGCAGGTGGATCTTTGAGTTCAAGGCCATCTACAGAGCAAGTTCCAGGACATCCAGGGCTATACAGAGGAAATCCTGTCTTGAAAAAAATCAAAATAAATAAATAAGTAAACAAACAAACAAATAGATTCTATTAGATTTATCACCCAGGCATGATGGTGCATGTCTTTAACCCCCACTCAGGAGGCAGAGGCAGGCGAATCTCTCAGTTTGATGCCAGCCTGGTCTACATAGTGAGTTCCAGGACGTTCAGAGCTACCTAGTGAGACCTGTCTCATAAAACTGAGTGGGGGAAGGGGGGAGAGGAGAGACAGATAGACAGACAGAGACATAGCAGAAAAATTGGACAGGTTTTGGAGATGGCAAAGCAGATGTGTATATCAAAGGTGGTCTGGGTAGTGCACAGCTGGAATGAACTGTGTGCTATTTCATGAGTTTCTGATCTCTGTAATATGCACCTAGAAGAGAATATTCTTTTTGTGTTGCTAGTTTGAGGTCTCTCTGAGTGAAGCACCTTCTCTCCCTCATTGTTCAGGGAGGATAAAGAATTACCTGTTAGGAATAGAAGCTGCCATTTCTCTGTTTTTGCCTGACCCTTTTCAGGAGCCGTCTTAGGCCATTAGGATTTTTCTTTTGGTTTTTTCTTGTGACAGAGTCTCACTCTGCAACCTATACTGGCCTAGAACTTACTGTGTAGCCCGGGCTAGACTGGGACCTATGGTAAGCCTCCTGCCTCTGCTTCACAAATGTTGGGATCATAGGTAAGTGCTATCAACTCAGCTCATTAGTGTTATGTCTCTGTTCCAAGAAGAAACCAGGCCTTGTATAGAGCCGCAGTGTGAGCTCACACTCCTCCCAGTGCTTTGGCATAGCCTTCCGCACGACCTTCCTGGTGCTATGGTCCAGCCTGACCCGTGCACTGTGATGATGCCTTTGCACACAGGGTCCTCTCATTTAGGATTCCCTTTTTTCCTGGTGTGTATCCCAGCGATAGTTTATTAGAAATCTCTCCAAGGAAGGATGTTCCCTGCTCTGACTTGAATGCCCTTTTGTCCTTCAAGCAGATCATTAGATGTACCGCAGGTTCAGTGTATTTCAGCCAGGGCTGTAGCCGCTCCTGATTGCAGCTCATTAGATGTACCTTGGGTTCTGTGTATTTCAGCCAGGGCTGCAGCCGCTCCTTTTTGTGGTGGAGCGGCAGGACAGAAAGGACACATCTCAGTATGATGTTTCCTAGTTCCTTGGTTGGAGGCAGAGTGGCTACAGTAACCCAAGAATCTGCCGCAGTCCTGTGAGCATTGAGAACTTGAACTATTGCTCCATCGGTACTCTTTAGTCTCTGGATTCCTGTGATCAGCCTGTGAGAACTTGGGCTATGTTTTTGTTTTTTTGGTTTTTTTCTTACAAAGTTTTTTTTAAAGATCATCCCTTTTTTTTTAAAGGTCTTATTATGTAGCTCAGGGTGTCCTCATATTGAGTACTCAGAGTAGCCTCAAACTCAAAATCCTCCTGCTTCAGGCTCTAAGTATTGGGATTAGAGATATTACTACCATGCCTGTTTTCTATTTTGTGCTCCTGAATCAAACTCAGTGCCAATACTCAGGACCATCCCTGGCAAAGAAAACAGGCAAAGTCCAAGTGTCAGAATTAATCTTTTTGTTTGTTTGTTTGTTTGTTTTTAAAGAAAAATACTCATTTCTCTTATACTGTTATCTTCTGAATGCCAGGGTTAGAGGTCGGTGCCACCACTCCCAGTTTTAGAGGCATCATTTTTGCTTTAAATTTCCTGTCTCCAAAAAGCTCCTTCTATGAATTGTCGGTCCTTCAGCCAGTGACAATAATCCTTGTGCTGGCATGCTGGATGTTTTGGTACATGCCTGTAATCCCAGGATTTAGGAGGCTCAGGCAAAAAAATCAGGAGTTCAAGTCCAGCCTGGGCTACATAGTGAATTCTAGGCTAACTAGGTTGGTTACAGGGTAAGTACATTATATATATATATATAATCATTTTAAATTATTTTTATTTATATAGTTTATATATAGAAAGATTATTTTTGTATTTCTAGAAGCTACCATGGAGGTCTGGTATGTAATAGTTGCCTGGTAAGTGCATTTTCTCTGAATGATTGGATGAATGAGTATAATGTTCTATTTGTAGTATGTGATATTGTCATAGTAGCTTGTAAACTATCCCTGGGTATTTGTGCATTGCATACACATAGTCCATCCTTTTACAACACTTTGTTTCCCCAGCTAATGGATCTGCTCCTCTGAGATAAGTGGGCGTAGTTTTTCAGTTTCTCTTAGTTTGCTGCTTGCTTCCTTGGCTATTATATCTTTCTGCCTTTTTTTTATGTAAGGTTTCTCCATGTAGCCCTGGAACTCCCTCTATTGACCAGGCTGTCCTCAAACTCAGATCTACCTGCCTCTGGCTCCAGAGTGCTGGGACTAAAGGCACATGTCACTATGCCCATCAGATCCCTTTTTCTTATTCATAAGTGTTATGAACCACATATTTTATGTACCAAGCTCTAGCATTTGGCCTGAAGAAATCCAAAAGGAAAAAATACAGTTCCTGTGATCAGGGAAATGAGATGCAAAAGAGCCTGGTTTTAAAAATGAGGGTGATGAGCTACCAAGCTTGCTAGCATTCTGGGATGTCTTGGATGGTGTGGGACTTTCAAGGGAGGGGCAAGAAGGGTGTTACAGAAAAAGACAATAGTGTCAGCAATGTCTTCATGATGGTTGGGGAGTTACCCACCATTTGCCCACTGCATACAACAATAAAGCTTATTAGCCTTATTCCCAGAAGGTACAAAGTATTCTAATAAGCAGGTGTTGATCTTAAGATTGCTGGTCCTTTTGACCACCTTACCTTAATGTCTTATAGACATATAGAAAAGAGTCTGTCTGAGTGAGTGTGGGATCAGGACACAGAGAGAGTTGGGTCAGAGAGATAAACTGGACATGGAATTCTGATCTTCAGAAACTGCTCAGTCTTGTTGGTGTGTTAGCCAGCCATTCCATCCACTGTCCTGCCGAGTTTCCTGTATGCCATGCAACCTTTCTCTTTGTGATTTTCAGGTCAGGCTGTGCCTGCAGGATCCCATGTGCGATTGAATCTACAAACTGGAGCAAGAGAGGTGAAACTCCAACAAGAAGACAAATTCCAAAATAATTTAAAAGGATTTAAAAAGGGCAAAAGGTACTGTATTAGTCCTAGGGACTAGGAGACTTAATGATGACATTGATTTGGAAATACTAGCAATGTTACCTAATTCATGAGTGTGAATTTGTTTCTCTGTGTAGCCCTGGCTGTCCTGGAACTTGTTATGTAGACCAGGTTGGCCTTGAACTCAGCCCAGATGTTCTTGCCTCTGCCTCTCAAGTGCTGGGATTAAATGCGTGCTCCACGACCAGCTATATGTGTTACAATTTTTATTTGAAATTTAACGTTGTAGAATTTATGATTAAAATTGTCAGTGTTTTATGGACATTTACTTCCACACTCTTTGGAAATAAACATCTTGCAAAGAAAATAGATGCTGTAGAGGAATACTTAACCTGTCTTAAAAGTGAAGCTGTTTCCCCAGCTCTTTAAGGGTACCCATTTGAATCCCAGCAATTAATGTGCTGATTACCGATGAGTCATCTATTCATTAAAACAAGCCTGTTAGGCCTTCTGCTTTTCGGTGCTATACCCTTGGTGAACAATAAAATTGCCTGGAGAAGTCTAATTCAGACTAACTTCCCTCTCGTTAGCAGGGTTAAAATAGGCTTTCTGTAGTGTGTGAGTGGAAGCTACCGCAGTCCCAGTGTTTGCAGGTTTCCTAACTTTTTAATAACCAGTTCGAGTGGTTTGATTTTAGAGAATTAACAGTTTCTATTTTTCCTGTTAATTACCTCAAATTAACAGATTTTCCTTGCTTGGTATTTCCTGAAAGAGAGGAAGGGAAACTTAGGCCTGGGGTGGCCAGGATTAATACCCTTAATATTAATATATAGCATTAACACAGGGACCAGACACTTAGGATGCACTTGTTGGGACTGCTGCTTATCTAGGTATGGCCAATGATCCAGGTTGGTTCTTATTTTAATAGTTAGAAAAACCAAAAAGAACATTTAATGATTGTGGAGATTATGTGAAATTCACATGCCATTTCTTTACATGTCATCTATGGCTGCTTTCTTGTTATAGTGGTAGAGTTGAGACAGCACAAAGCTTAAAATATTAACTGGCTCTGAAACATGTAAATTATTTGGAATTAATCTTGATTAAATAGATCCTATTCATTTTTTTGATTATTACTAATTTAACAAATTTTTTGATTTTTTTCAAGACAGGGTTTTCTCTGTAGCTTTGGAGCCTGTCCTGGAACTAGCTCNNAGGCTGGCCTCGAACTCACAGAGATCCACCTGCCTCTGCTTCCCAAGTGTTGGGATTAAAGTTGTGTGCCTGACTCTCCTTCCCTCCCTCCCCCCCCTTTCTTTTTTTGAGACAGGTTTTCTCTGTGTAGCCTTCACTGTCCTGGAACTTGCTCTGTAGACAAGGTTGGCCATGAACTCACAGAGATCCACCTGTCTCTAATCTCCCAAGTGCTGGGATTTTGTCACCACTACCATGCTCTTTTTTTTTATTTTTGTTTCATTAAAAAAAAGTGTTGAATGTGTGTTTATGTGTCAAATGTGTGGGGTGCCTGCAGAGGCCAGAAGAGGGTGTCATATGTCTTAGAACTAGAGTCACAGGTGGTTGTGAGCCACCCAACATGGGTGCTGGGAACTGAACTCAGGTCCTCTGGAGGGGCAGCATGCTCTCTTAATTATTGAGCCATCTCTCCAGCTCTATGACCTTTCCTTGATCTTCCTGACTAAAATACCATTAGCTGGTCCATGTCCCTGTTTAGTCCAGTGCCGCTCATAAACCCCACAAAGGAGCATGGGCAGATCTGGACAGTTTTTACAATTAGGAGATTCTAATTTCCATTAAAATAGAGGCATTTGTCATCATTACAGACTAGGAAAGTTCTTTCTTCTTCCCTATCTATTCATATAAGCCTATACTTGTGGTGGCCCAAATCATACAATTCTTTCTTCCTCACAGCCATATAAGAATAATCAGGTACTGTTGTACAACCCTGCTAACCTTTCCCACCTCCAGAAAGCATGTGTGTGCACATGCTTCAGTGTGTCAGTCAAGGCACATGGGACTCTTCGCTTACAGCTTGTCCAGTTCTTATTTTGTAATGAAAAAGCCAACCTCCTCTTAGGTTAATTGAGAGCTTCTGGTTTGTTATTTGTATGCTCCACCCTCCCTCCCTGGCTGCAGGTCATCAGTAGGAGCACTCACTGCTTTCTCTTTGCTCCTTTTAGAGCAGGTCCTGACCCTTGCATGGGGTCACTTACCAGATATCCTGTGTATCAGATATTTATGTTATGATTCATAACAGTAGCAAAATTACAATTATGAAGTAACAATAAAATAATTTTATGGTTGTGGTCACAACATGAGGAACTGTCTTAAAGGGTCATAGCATTAGGAAGGTTGAGAACCACTGTCCTAGAGCAAAAGCCTCTGTAGTCTGTAGAGACACCATAAGGAGGAGGAACTCTTGTTCCTACTTTTTCCTCTTTGCTTTTCCCCTGTGGACTGTTTCTGAGGGCTTTGCCCTAGAATGGGCCCCAGAGTATGCTAGACATTTCCCTTTCTCTCTCAGCTGTTGCAGCTTTTCTGGACAGAGCCTCAACCAGCCTCTTCTAGTTCTACTTCACAGGAACTTCTAGTTCCTGGCTGTGGAGCAGTGAGTGGCCTGGAACAGAGGCTTAAGGGCCAGCATCCTGAAATGGGCAGTGTTTTGGTTATCTGATTAGTGTGCTGTGGAGGACAAGACCTGCCCCTTTTTATCAGGTTGTTCAGAGGAGTCACTGAACTGGAGAGAGAGAGAGCCAAGCCTGTCCACTAGTCCTGCTGGTCATGTTAGAGCCTCCTTAGAGCCAGGATGCCTGTGGCTGCTAAGCCTGGGGCAGAGACTTAGGGCTGTATCAGAAGGTGCTCTTGGCACTGCCTGACTTCAAGAATATTATTAGGTATAAAAGTTTTATTCTATATCCTGTCAACATCTTCATAGACAAGCATCTCTTTGCCCTGGAATCTTTTTTGAAACTTCCTCCTATGTTAGAGGAGTAAAGGACAGACTCTGCTCCATCTGAGCTGTACCGTCCTGGATCAGGCATTTGCTGTGCTGTGGTATGGTATAGCAGTGAAGAGATGAGCCAAGGCCAAGCTGTTTGCCTGCTGAATTAGTTCATTTCACAGAGACCTACTGAATGCCTGTGTGACTGGCACTGGGGAAGCATGAGAAACAAAACAGACAAGTGGTAGCCTCCATGAGATGAGTGGAGGCCATGTGGAGGTTGACAGGCAGAAAACCAAGAAAATAAACATATGAGTAAGATAATTACAAATTATAATAAGTTCTAGGGAAGAAATGGGCCAAGGTAATGAGTCTCTGCAGGAGACCATGTTAGATAGGATGATTTGGGAAGGAAGACCTCATCAACATATTTGAGCTGAAAGCTAAAGAAAGAATTTAAATACTACAAAGCATTCTGTTTATAAGTTTGGGGGTTATAGCATTTCAAGCAGATGGGACAAAAGCAGAACCCCAGGCTTTGTCAAGTTTGAGAAACAGAAAAATGACTCAGGTGGTTAGAAAGGAGAGGATGGAGTAGATGTGTGGAGTGACACACGGGGTGTGGGGCGGCACACGGGGTGTGGGGCATTGAGGGAACATTCTGAATGCTCTCCATACACCTAAGTATAGTAGAAAGGACTAGAGCATTGTAGGCAAGAGAGTGGCTTAGTATAGCTTAACAGAATAACCGTAGTGTCTGGATAAGAGATTGAAACTAGGGAAAGAAGCAGCAAAAAACCCCCAGGACACCATTTCAGTAGGACCAGACAGGACAGAGTGGTAACTAAGTCCAGGGCATCACAATGCAGAGGGGTGAATTTCGAGTTAGTTTGGAAGTTGCCACAGGACTTGCTGATGACTTAGGGTAGAGGCTGAGAAGTGGAGAAAATTTGGAATATGGCCTCTTTCTGGGGCTTGGGCCACTGAGTGCTTAGAGGTGCTATTTTTTGAAAAAGAAAAGTTGCAGTTGGTCTAGATTTTTAGAGGCAAGTATCATGAGCGATATTTTTTATTAACTTAAGTGTGAAGTGTGTTTTAAACATCTGAAACTCACTTGAATGAGCTATCTGGCTGGCTCAGAGGGAAATCACGCTTGCTGCCAAGTCTGATAACCTGAGTTTTGTCCCTGGGACATGGTGGAAGGAGAGAACCAGAACCGACTTCTGAAAGTTGTCCTCTAACTGCTGCATACATGCTGGGGACAACACCTGGACCATAAGTAGATAAGTATAGGTGGATTTTTGTTTTTGTTTGTTTTTGAGCAAAAGACCTGAGACCAAAGATGCATCAGCTAATACACCAGTCAGTTTCCCCTTTGCCGTGAGTACACACTGAAAGAAATAACTTAAGGAATTACTTATTTGGGCTTAAAGTTTCAGGAGCATCACACCATTTGATGGGGAGGACATGGCAGAGCAAAGCAATTCACAGATACAGGAAGATACAGCCCTTGCTTAGGACAGGGCCTCATGGTCTAATTGCCACGAGAAATGCCTTTGCAGATATACTTTACAGATATGCTAAATCCCCTAGGTATTCTCCCCCTTATCTATTTTATATCCCGGCTACAGCCTTCCCTCACCCCCATCCTCCCTTCCCAGTCTCTCTCCCCCACCCTCCATCCCCCTTCTCCCCTCATCCACTTCTCTTTCTCCCCTATCCAGGAAAGGGCAGGTCTCCTATGAGTATCAATAAAACATGGTATATCATGCTGCAGTAAGACTAAGCACCCCCCCCCCCATGTATTAATGCTGGGCGAGGCGATCCAATATGAGAAGTAGGGTCCCAAAAGCCAGTAAATGAGGCGAGACTGCCCCTCTTCCCACTGTTAGGAGTCCCATAAGAGAACTAAGCTACACAATTGTAACATACATACAGAGTGCATAGGTCAGTCTTCCTGGTTATCAGTTTAGTCTCTGAGAGCCCCTATGAGCTCAGGTTAGTTGATTGCGCAAGCCTTCTCGTTGTGTCTTGACTTCTCTGGCTCCTATAAGCCTTTCTCCTCCTCTGCGGCACTCCTGAACTTCACCTAATGATTGGCCATGGGTCTCTGCATCTGCCTCCATCAGTTTGTTGGATGACACCTCTCTGATGACAATTGTTGGTCATAGGAAATGGCCAGTTCAGGCTACTTCTCCGCTACTGCCAGGAGTCACGCTGGATAGTCTCCTGGGAGATTATCCTGCTCCAGGCTTCTACCTGACCCCGAAATGTTCCCGCCAGCAGTCCCCCTCAGCACTCTCTCCCTCTGTTCCCCTCAACCTGATGAAATAAAGTTGAGAATTAATCATGAAAATCAATGCAGGTAGTTGTATAAGATCCTGCTGTTTGAGGGAGGGGTTTGAACTGAAGCTGTTAGTGTGGGCATCACTGTCAGATAAATATTTTAATGTCTCACCATAGAGAAGGAAAAAGAAGGTTATTCAGGACTGAACTGTGAGCCATTCCAGCATATAGGGTTTCAGGTAGGAGATGAGGGCTCATGGAGAGATGGAGGAGGGGTGATGAGATGGGCAAGCACAGTGACAAACCAGGAGACTTAGAGGAAGGGAGAGCTGTCAGGCACTGCTGATTGGTAGAGGAACATGAAGTTGGTGGGAATCCATTGGGTTTGATTATCAATCACTGGCAATTTTGATGAACAGTGTTAGACAACGATGGGGCTGGTAATATACCTCAGTTGGTAGAATGCTTGCCTAGTATATATGAAGTTGTATGGCCATCTCTGGTACAACAGAAAAGCAGAAGGAATCAGGAGGATCAGAAGGTTGAGATCATACTCTAAGCTTCACAGAATGTTTGAGCCCAGCTTGAGATATATGAGACCCTGCCCCCCAAAACAAACAATAGAACAGTGTTAGCAGTAAGGTAAGGACAGAATCTACATTAAAGCAAGTGGCAATGTAAACAGGAAAAAAAAATAATGAAAAACAAAACAGCCATCAGGAGGCAGAGACAGGATAGCTCCAAGGCCAGCTTTAAAGCCAACCTTGCCAGAGCTACATAATGAGGCACTGTGTCTTTTATCTTGTTTTGACTGTCCTGATACTTGCTATGTAGACCAGGTTGGCCTCTGTCTTTCATGTGTTGGGCAAAATCAGATGCAAGACAAAACGGCATTAGTCTTGCCAAATCGAGGAGGAGGATCTGTTCCTCCTGCAGCTCCTGAATCCTTGCAGGCAGTGGTATCCTCACAAGCTTAGCAGTGGAGGGAGAGAACCTTATATCTCTCCTAGTGTGTGATTGTGCTGATCATCTGAATGACTTTAAAGGAGGAGTTCGTGCTGACCCACGAGTTAGTGCTCAAGCAATGGGAGTGGTTAGCAATAATAAATTAGTTGAGGACTGAGGTTTAGTGAGAACAAGTATTTTCCTCAGAGCCCTAAAGACTCGTGATGAATCAAGCTGAATGAGGAGAGTCCTGAACACAGATCCTTCTAACCAGGGCTGAGACCTGTTGGAATTTGGAATAGAGCAGGAAGTAGCCGTTCCCCCTCCCTTTGACATGTCCTGTTCTCCCACTGCCTCCAGCAGTTGTGCGTGGCTGGCAGTTAGGCAGTGCAGTTCTGCCGCAGGTTCAGCATCGTACATGCCTTCCACCCTATGCTGCCAACAATGCCCAAGAGGAAAGTTGGCAGCATGGATTGGGCAGCGAAGGTGGAGCCCAACGCTGCTCATGAGGCTGTTTGACCAAACCACTGCTGCCATGCTGGATGCTGAAAGGCTGAGGAAAAGAATAAATTGTTAGAAAAGTGCGAACCAAAGGGAAGAGGGGAGCAGAGGGCAGGCAGGCTGAGGTGGTGACCAGCAAACTAGAGCTCTGCCTGCAGAAAACAGAGAGATGGAACACATGAGCCACTCACAAGCAGAAGAGAAAGAAGCCGAGTCCAACTAACCATGCATGTCTGTCAGTGGTCCCGCCTCCCTTTTTGTACAATCCAGAAGAATATTTCTTTATCAACTATTTTGTAAATTTAAGTTTTTAGTAGCTCCAGAAACATTTTTGAAAAGGTGGGGAACCCCCACATTCCATTTTTAAAGTGTGAATGATTTTTAGAGAGGTTAAATCATTTGCTGGTTATTATTTGTTCACTTTTGGTAAGCCAGAAAATAGCAGATTCTGGATTAGGGGAAACTGTGACTGTTTGGGGGTCACCATACCATTCTTTAGAGGGGGCTAGTTTTATTTCCCACAACACAAAGCGTATTAAACCACAGTTTGGAGTCTCAGTTGTGCATTTGTGTCTGGGGTATTTTTAGCTATGTCTGGGCTTGTATTTCTAGTAAAACCATTTCCTAAAGATCTGCTCCTCAGTCCTTGCCCATCAGAACTGTAACATCTCTGTCACGGCAGTCCATTCTCCTAACAACTGTGATAATGTGCTGTGAATGATGGAATTTTTGTGACAGTCTGGCTAAATGCCAGCTCACTTGCATTTGTCTTCATCACTCTTGCTTTGGCCTTTGTTCACTGACTGAACTGATCACTCATGATGGGACCTCCTTGTTCCCACCAAAGAGGCGCTCTGTCCAGTAAGGATGGCTGGCTAATCAGGCACAGGGAGGTCTGGGAGGAAACTGCTGTCAACTCCATAGGTTCTTGAGATCACTGTCACATTGGTTCCTTTACTCTGTCCTCTTGAAGATGATTGGAGAAAGTGGTTGGTGATTCTTCTCCTCCTGGGTCTCTCACATCTGTTCCTCTGTTGGACTCACATACACCCCACCCTGTGCTCAAATATTAATGTGTAAGTCTACCCATTTCATTATGCAAGACAAGTTGGCTTTTCAAATCAAGTCTCAGGATTATAGATGGGGGTACCTGTTACTTCCTACTCCTGTGTCTAAATCCTTTGCTCCCGGAGTTTCTTCTGGGACACAGGCTCAGAAGGCAGCAGCACAGCTTCTGCCCAAGCAGCTGGCTACAAGCACTTTGTCCAGTGTAGGCCTCTGTCTTGTGAAATAACTCCCATTTTGACTTCAAGTTCAGTTACCCTGTTGGGTTCTGGCTGCCCTCTGGCAGACATATACAGAATACTAAGAATTAGAATGGGGCTGGCCAAGCTTACACTGTCTGTCTTGGAGACGTTCGTTCCTTCTGACTCTCCACTTCTCTGTGGACAGGTTGGACATCAACACTAACACCTACACATCTCAGGACCTCAAGAGTGCACTGGCCAAATTCAAGGAGGGAACAGAGACGAAGAATTCAAAGGATGAGCGGGTATGTAATGGCCTTTTTTGTTGGTTTTTGCCAGCAGAGACTAGTTTTACCTGGAAGCTTTTGTAATAGGCATAGAATAATAATGTAAAATAATTTGAAAAACAAATAAAAAACCATTTATATACTTTTTGTGGTTGGTTTGGTGTGGTTTTTTTTTTTAAGATAGGGTTTCTCTGTGTAGTCCTGGTTGCCCTGGAACTTGCTGTGTAGACCAGGCTGGCCTAGAACTCAGAAATTTGCCTGCCTCTGCCTCCTGGTTGCTGGGATTAAAGGCGTGCACCACCACTGCCCAACATCTTTATATACTATTTTTAAAAACTGCTCAAAGCATTTCTTTTTTAGGTTAGGATCCAGTGTTCTACATGTTTGGAGAAATTGTGAAATAAAGCAGAGTGATTATAACCCAGAATCTTTACTTAACAATGGGATTATATACAAATTTGAGCTTTGTTTTGTTTTAATAGGGCTTGGAGAGATGGCTCAGTAGTTAAAAACACTGTCTACTCTTGAAGATGACCTGGGTTCAGTTTCCAGCACCCACGTGACAGCTAACAACTGTTTGTAACTCCAGTTCCAGGAGATCTGATGCCTTTTTCTGGCTTCTGCAGGCCATGCACACATGTGGTGTACAGACATATTTGTAGACAAAATACTCATGCACAAAAAATAAAACAAACCTTTAAAAAATTTTTTAAATAAGGAGGTAGATAAGAGAGTACAAAGCCTAAAGATTTGTCTTTTAAAATGCAGCAAATGTATTCTTTGGGAGCCTCTAGTTTCTTAAGCATATAATCAGGGTGGGACAAGGAGAAGCTGAAGTTTCCCTACCTCTAAGTCTCCACACCGGCTAAGGTATAAGAAGGAAAAGCAGGAGAATTTGTGGCCCTACTTTCTGGGAGGACTCATTGACGCAGCTCATCCCAGGAAGAAATAGTACTTTAGTGTGGGTCGTGAGTTCACATACTGTCCAGGGCTATCATGGAGTATTTCTGTTTATTCCCAGTTGAGACCTGGTGGTCCTTAGAGAACCTTTTTTGACAGCTGCTCTGTAGGTCCAAGTCCTCCCTCCCTCTTCCCTTCCTCACAGTCCCGTTTGCCAATGACTGCCTCGTGGCCCTTTCTCTCAAACTCCAAGAGAGTCTTGAAAGAGCAGCATTAGGTCCTTGACAGTTTTTAGTTCAAAATGGCTTAGGTCCTTTCAATTTCTATTTATTCTGTAGGGTTATGGGAAGTGCAAGCTATGGTGCCCCAGTAGGATTGGGTCTCTCTTTTTACCATGTGGGTCCAGGAATCCTCAGGTTCTTTAGAAGTGTTTCTGAGACTAATGAACCTCTAATGTGGAGCTAGTGTTGACCTATTTAAGATGTATTAAAGCACGCACCTGTAATCTCAGGGAGGCAGAGGCAAAGGCTTTATATGTATTACCTAACATATCCTCAGAATCCAGTGAAGCAGCTACCTTTTTGTTTTTCAAATACCATCTAACAAAATTGATCATGAACTAGTCCAGAATGTGCATCCTATCAGATGTCAGAACATTGATATACTAATCAGTGGAACACAACAGTAGACTTCAACAAGGAGGCAATGCATTGACAGCACTTGTAGATTCATAGTGCCAAAAACAGTCAAAATGGGGATATTTATAAATAAAATACAAGATGCTATGCATGGTCACACACACCTGTAATTCCAGTGCTGTAATCCCAGCACTCTGGAGGCTAAAAACCAGGAAGATTATTTGAGTTCTAGGCTTACCAGGACTACATAGTAAATTTCCAGGCCAGCTTGGGCTGCATAGAGATTCTGTCTCAAATAACCAAGCCAAACCAATACAAACCCCAAAGTCTTCATGTCTTTAGTTAGCTTACCAAAGCCATGTGTCTATCAAGGAGATAGTGCATGGTAGAAGGAAGGGGCAGGCCAGAGACTTGGCCCAGTAGAGAAGAACACTTGTTACTCTTTGCATAGGACCATGGTTTGATCACTAGCATCCACATGGTGGTTCACAACCTTTGTAACTACAGTCCCAGGGGATCCAATGCCCTCTCCCGACCTCTGTGGGCACCAGGCACACACATGATACACACATAAAAATATAAATATAAAAAATAAAAGAAGGAAGGAGCAGGATGACGGCTTTAGCATGTGAAAGAAAGTGGTGCACGGTGCACATGGGTTGGCCAGAGAGGGGTAAGTGCATGTGCCACCCAGTGAAGGAGAGGCCAGGAGAACGCTTGTGTCTGGGAGCCTAGGTTCAAGATTGGTGTCCCTGTGGCCAGGGCTTGTCACCCTTCCCTCGGGGCATCAGTTGGCTCTGTGAGGAACTTAGAAGTTGTTCTAGGTTCCTTATCTTCTGTGGATGAAAACCCACTTAATCTTACTTCTCTCTCTGCTTTCCTGGTATGTACAATTGAAATTTACTCCTCAGACAATGACATTTTCTTTTCATAGCTTAATTAGTGTGAAAAACTGTGAGTAATTGTTGGAAAATTTGAAAATGTAAGGGCAAAGACTGTAAGTTTTCCATTGTTGTTTAAAGAATCCATTTCCCTCTGCAGAGGGATTCACAGAACAGCTTAGCCGCAAGACCTTAGCAGCTGCTGGGTGGAGCCACCTGCCTGCCTCGGCACCCAGGGGGCTGGGGACAGAGTCACGTTGTTACCTTTGCACTGAGGACATGGGTCCTTCTTTCATGTGGAGCTGATTGACCATGTCAGCATTGACTCTGGTACAAGCAAATTGATTTGAAATAGGTTTGGGTTTGTTGTTTTGTTGTGTTTTTTTTACAGATCTCCTGCTCCTGGCTACAGAGCCTTAGTTTTTAAGTCTATTCTATATAAAGCCTTGTAAATACAGGGTGACACTTTTGCTCTGTTTGTAAAAACAATCCTGTCAAATACCGATCATATCTCTCAATTGTGTTCCTCAGATCTGACATGAATTTGCAGGAGAAAGGGTATCAGTTCTCTTGAATTGATAGTTACTTTAATTCATTTACATAAATTTTCTTGCCTCTCAAGAAAGTTGTCTCAGGATGGCAAGATGCCTCAGTGTGTAAAGTCCCTGCCATCAAACCTGCACATACACACATGCATGCACACATACATATACATATGCCATGGCATACAAGTTTGTACACACAAACTAAATAAATAAGTCTAAAAATTTTTTTTAAGTATGACTAGAAAATTGAATGACTTTAAGCTTTCGACTCTGGCAAGCTCATGTTCCCCAGTGCCCCCACTGAAGGTGACTAACCCCCCTGGGTATAACCATAGATGCAATGTGGAGATTCCTAAAAGGTGGCAGGAAAGTAGCATATTAGACAGAAATCTTAGAGCTTTAGGAATGATGTGTTAGTATCTTTCTGGGTCTTCTTTTACCCCTACATATTCTACCCTGGACACTGGAGAATCTCAGGTGCTGAAATATCAGTAAGCTTTAGATAATTTAAAAGATTCTTTGTATTCTAAGACAGGGTCTTAGTATACAGCCTAGGGTGACCTGGAGTGCATTATGTCCCAGACTGGACTCAAACATGTGATATACTCTTGCCTTTGCCTGTTGGGTACTGACATGTGCTGCTAAGCTTAGCTTAAGTAGCAGGTTCTAAAACACTAAAATAAACTTTCTGGTTAGAAAAGGAATGGTCCATAAGAAAAAAAAAAACTTTTGATAAGACCCGTCCTACTTCTGCCAGAAATCATGGGACCCTGACCATCACCCCATAATATACATTCATGACCAGTAGGAGATAAGTAAGAGAATCTAGAATTGTGGAATTGTGGGTGGTATCAGCCCTGAATTCTGATTCGTATACAAGGGTCAGCAGAAATTAACTGGGGAGCCTGAACTTGCACCCAGTCAGAATGGCCATTAGATAACATGAATGTGCTTCACCTCTATGGTGTCACTGAGAGCGTAGCAGTTTCTGCCCTCTGCCTGGTAGCTACTTTCTGCATCCTTTCTTGGTGTACCAGCAGAGACCAATCATGGAGCTTGGTTTATACAAACACACACACACACACACACACACACACACACACGTGCACGCACCTATATCCTGGGAGTAGACACTGATTACGGTGCAGGGGTGGTGTAAGCAGAAACCAGATGGGGAACATGAATACCTCTGCCTGTGAATACTGAGACAGCTTTTCACGTTTCTCTGATGAGGTAGTGTCAGTGAGGATGAATAGGGAATCTGTCCTTCCATTCCCACCCTAGTGGCATCAGACAGCTGCCCTCTGGGATAGAGTCAGTGGGGAAAGTGAACAAACAGCAGGAACTGTTAATTTCAGTTGCCCTACAAGGGTGGTGTAAGTAGAGGCCAATAGGGGACCTATTCTTCCATTCCCAAGATCCTGTATTCAGTTATAGCAGCCAATGCTCTTTACTTCCC
>LOEQ01002266.1:222296-235113 GCA_001685075.1 Bramus lutescens | reverse complement strand
AGAGAGAGAAAGGAGCAAAATGCAGCCAACTCTTACCTTATTAACTCCGCTGAAAAGAGGCCGAACAACTGTCTCCTTTGCCTTAAATGCCTCTCTCCACCCAACCATATCACTTCCTGTCTGTCTGTACAGACCTCCAGGCCTCTATGGTTAACTAGTGGTCTTCAGGCAAGCTATTTGTTAGAGTCCAAACAGGATATTGCCACTGTAGAAAGGGTATGTTCTTTAACCACTCTCCTCGGCATCTTCCTGGGAACCTCCCTGGCAGATGTGGATTGAAGATGTTCTAAAGGAACCAGTGTGTTCCCCAGCATTGCACATGACCCCCATGCTCTCTTGTGCTCTTCCTAATGTTTTACCTTTAATTTGAAAATAATTTTTGATTGTTGTATATATGAGTATTTTGCCCACATGTGTGTGCATGTCACATGCATGTCTGGTGCCCAAGGAGATCAGAAGAGGGCATCAGATTCCCCAGAGCTGTCATGTGGGTGCTAGGAACTAAACCTGGATCCTCTAGAAGTACTCTTAGCCATTGAGGCAGCTCTCCAGCCCTACTTATCATAATGTTTAACTACTTGGCCAGTGTCTTATTACTGTGACCCATCTCTGCCTTTAGTCTTTAGTTCCTTAGTGAATTTCTGTGCTAGGCTGTGTCTTCCCCTTTTTCTTCCTGATGACTTTGTGGGCTCACTTAGGATCAAAATTGTTGGTTTCATTGAACATTTATTTTAATCCCTGTCATCTGTTTCCTATTTTAGTATCTTTTAGTGTTCAGCCACCACCATGTTCCTTACCTTATGTCTCATATCTTCATGATTCCCATTGAACGTCCTTGTTGTCCCTGTTGTGGACTGTGCTCTGTGTTTTCCCTGCTACAGTCTGTGTTCCTCACTCTTCCCCTCTAGGGCATGTTCCTCCTAGTCCACCAAGGATTCAGTGTGTGCCACTTCCCTTCTGCCTCCAGCACAGCTTAATGACGTTGATTTTTCTTCCCTTTATTTCCAAACATCTTGAAAGAATCAATTAAAAACGATACTAATGAATTGCATTACATTAATATACTCAAACCCACTATTTTTACAATCTGGTTTCTATCTCTCTATGCCTGAAGATTATCAAGAGTGCTTTGCCATCACTGACACCTCTCCAGCAGTCAACAGTGTCAGCCGTGACATTCCTTGGAAACTGTGTCTTTGTACTCTCTTGTCCATAACTGATTATTTTGCCTCCTTTGTTCTGTGCTGGCAATTCAACCCCGGGCTTTACACACACCAAGCATGTACTCTGCTACTGAGCTATGTCCCCAGCCCACATCAGCCTTCTGCAATCTCCCACTTGTAGCTACTCACCAAGAATCTTCCAGCCTTGTACTCTCTGCTTATCTGCTAATGGCTTTCTCTTCCTGTGGTTTTAAACACCCTCTAATTGTGAGTCACTACGAAGTCTGCATTCAAGTCTAGTCCTTTTCCTGAGATTCCCTCATTCTGGATTCTGCCATGCTGACTGAACCTCACATTCTTAAGAGGAGAAAGTTGAATTCATTATTGGTTTTCGGGGTGTTTTTTTTTTTTTTGGACAAACTAGGTTTTTCTTCCCACATTCTCTTTTCATCTATTCTTGTCACAATTATTGTAGTTACTTCACCTTGAAACCTTCGAATGATGTTTGAGTCTGTGCTCTGTCTTCACTCCCCTGTGGTAAACCAGGCTTGCGGGCTTTCATCTCCACTGCTCTTATCTCCTAAGCTGTTCCTCTTCTCTTCTTCATTGACTTTAGAGAATCTTGACTTTGTAAGTTCAGTGTCTTGTCCAGAAAGAGAGAGTTGTCGTCCCCCCCACCCCTGCCACCGCCGTGAATAATCTAAACCAAGTACGGTAATCCCATTCTCTATGGATATGGATTGATTTAGACATGGGCAAATGACCCGGTTCTAACTGATGCGCCATAAAGAGATACTGGTTGGAGAGCTTCTGCAAGGATTTATCTTCTGTGCAGAGAAGGCTCAGAGGGAGGCCACACCCACTGCTTCTAGCCTTGACTCGCCTGTCTTGGAGCCACAGCAGCTACCTTGGACCAGCGAACTGAGACGCACAAGGACAAAAGACCAGTAAGCTGAGGAGGAGGATGGAGAGGACAGACAGAAGGAGTCTGTGTCCTTCCTGATGCTGTGGAGACACTATAGTGGTGTTTGGAGATACACATTTTCGGCCTTTTTTGTGAAAAGTAATTAAATATCTTCACTTTTTTTTTGAATCATGGTTGATTATTATTGAATTGATCCTTGTAACTGAACTTACATTCATATTGATAAATTTCCAAAATCCCTCTCAGATATTTTAGTCTGTTATATTCCTCTTGCTTCTTCAGAGTACTTGTCTCAGTTTGTAACTCTGTAGTTGTTTGATTCCTCTTTATTTCCCTGACTAGGTAGTACTAGAGAAGATAGGGCAGCTTTAACTTTGCTTGTTCTTTATTATATAACACAGGCCTGGCCTTAAATGGATGGGCAGGAAATAATTATTGGAAGAGTAAATGAAGAAACGAATGAAAGTAATACCTACAAAATTAATTACTCGTGAGATAATGAATGAGGCTGAGTGGAGAGTGTTTTTATTATTAATGATGTAATAGTGGATGATTCAGATACCACACTTGACCCTTTAAGACCTAAGCCCTTGGAAATGAGTGTTTTACCCTACTGGCTCAAGGCCCAGAAAATAGAATGCTAAAAATTGGGATGAGGTCAGACGTTGGAGTTGCCAGCATTTAAATAAAAGTTTAAATGTGACCCATAGGACTAATGTGACATTTTGCCTCAAGTTCTTATTTTCTGCACTTCTCCAGAGACAAGGGAGGTATTCAAAAACATGTTTCTGATAAAGTGATTAGTGTAATAACCAAGACTGGCCCAGGCAACTGGAGAGCCATGGCTCATGCACTGCATTCAGAATCTGGTTAGTGATTTTTAGACAACAATTAATGACAAGTGGAAAACGAGCTCTCGGCCTGACCCGCTCGCTGCCTTAAGCACTGAAGAGATCAAGACTTCGTTCTGGGAAAGGAGGCACTATTCACTTAATGAACTTGTCTCCTCAAATTTCTTTTGAATCCATCTCTGATGTGCTCCTGCATCCTCTGCATTCTTCTCTGCTGCCTTCAAACTTTGCAGTATTGAATATGTCTTTTAATTTCTCCTTGCATGGCCCCAGACCACAAAGTTCTTTTCTTTATCTTCAGTTTTATTAGCATTTGTTGCCTGGACATCTAAACTGACTCTTTAATACATTGACTGCTTCGTAGCTCATCAATCCTTTCATTTATTTCCTCAACAAAAATGAATGCTTTGGAGGAGTAGGAATGGGTACCCAAGTCCACAGCACTTTTCAGAGTGTAAGTCTATTTGGCTACTTTAAGAATAAATGGTTTTCTATTCTACATGGGAAGTAGAAAAAGACAAGATCTCCTGAGTAAATTGGGAGCATGGGGACCATGGTTAGAAAGGGAGAGGGGGAGGAAGGGAGGGGAGCAGAGAAAAAAGTATATAACTCAAAAAAAATTTAAAAGAGAACTAGAAAAATAAATAAAACAATTCTTTAAAAAATAGTCTAACACAAAAACTAAAACCACTAAAAATCAGAGGAAAATGGTGTCACCTAGAGCAGTGGACTTGTCATTTTCTATACTTCATTTTGTTTGACTTTTTTCTACTAAGTATATATTTGTAATTAATACAGTAACAAAACAAATCAGAGTAGACCTGAAGATTTCTATATTTAATAAATTTTCCAAGAATCAAAATACCTGGAAATGTGAGATTAAATACTTGAATGTTTCTTTACACACTCGCTCAACTCAGCAGAAGAGATGGTAGAACAGTTTCTTTGCATAACTTCAGGGAAAATTAGTAACATCAAACCTTTATGTGGTAGCTCTGAAAGAAGGTACAGGAATCCTAAATCCAAATAAAACTGCAATCCTAAGAGGCACAGAACACTGGAACAGAGTGGCTGCCTCGGGGACTTTGCCATCCTCTCTCCTCTCGTGGCTGAGAGCTTCCAGCTTCAGCTCAAACATTACAGGAGTCAAAATTTAGGACCTCTGAATGAGAGAATAGAAAAATGAAATCTTGTTGTTAAAAGGAGTTGTTCATATGGCTTGAGTATGAAGAGAGAGGTTCTCAGACCCACTCTGGACTGCACTTATGTTGAAAACTGCACCCCTTTTACAGTCTGGAAACCTCGAACCATGACACCATCACTATTTCTGTCTCTTCCTGTGACTACTCATTTTTCTAGTATTTTAAAAAGCTATGATTGTTAAATATATATACATGTGGTTCTAGTAATTTCATGCCTATACCTTGTATCATTAGTAGAAGTGTCTTAGCTCCTATGAAGTTATATTTGTCCTAAAGTTTATTTGATATTTATTTAATACATCCACTAACCTTGTATTTTGGGGGTATATCTTTTCATCTCTTTTCTCTCAGTATTTATTAGCCTTATATTCTAGATACATCTTTTAATATATAGCATATAGTTAGACTTTGTGTGTGTGGATATGTGTGTATGGTATGTTTTAGTTACTTTTCTATTGCTATGAAGAGACACCACGACTGATAAAAGAAAGCATTTAGCTGGGGGCTTGCTTGCAGTTTCCGAGAATGAGTCCATGGCCATCCTGGCAGAGAACATGGCAGCAAGCAGGCAAGCTGCTGCTGGAGCATTAGCCAAAAGCTTTCATCCTGACTTGCAAGTTGGTGGAAGCACAGTCTGGACCTGGCATGGGCTTTTGAAGCTTCCAAGTCTACCCCAGTGACACACTTCCTCCAATAAGGCTGCACTTCATAATCTTTTTTAAAACAGTTACACCAAGTGGGGGACCAAGCATTCAAATATATGAGCCTAAGGGCCATTCTTATGCAAATGACCACATGCTGTACATGTATTTGTGCATATGTGTGTGCTCGTTCTTACACCTGTGGGGACTTGAGTTTGATCCTGGGTATCTTTCTCAGTGATTCTCCACTGTATTTTTATTTTTAAGATCAGTTTATTTTATTTTGTGTCTATTAATGTTTTGCTTGCATATACACGTGCAGCACATGTGTGCCTGGTGCCCTTGGAGGTCAGGGGAGGGCTTTGGGTCCCTTGGAACTGGAGTGACACAGTTGTGAGCAACCTTATAGGTGCTTGAACCCAGCCGAGCCATCTCTCCAGCAATCCACTTCATTTTTTGAGACAGGGTCTCATGTAGGCCAGGCTGTCTTAAATCCCTCTGTAGGTGAGGGTGGCCATGAACTTCTGATCTTCTTGCCTCCATCTCCTGAGGACTAAAGACATGCACCACCAGAACAAGCATATTGCCAGTTTTGTAACTTTGCCTTTTAAGAGCAGTTAGTTTTACAATTTTTTTAAAATGTTTTTATTTGTATCTAATTATCAGCAAATTTCATCATTATGTGTCCAAGTATGATTTGTTTTAGTGTGTCCTCTTCGGCTCTCCATGTGCTATTTTAATCTACAGACTTCAACCATGGAAATTTTCTGGTTTATTACCAGTACTATGTGCTTCATTGGCTCTCCCCCATATTCTCTATTTACGGATGGTATTATACCATCTGTTTCTAGCATCTCTCAAGTGTTCTTTCTGTCTCTCTTTCCCATGTCAGATGGGTAATTGCTGACATCACAGCAAAATTTGAGGAGACATCTCACACAGCAGCATGAAAACCCAGTTATCAACTAGAAAACACAAAAGGATCTCTTTATAAGTGTCTTTGTCTTTATATCTTTCAGGGTGATTTCATTCACTTAACAGATTTTTTTTCTTAAGTGTTTTTAATGTGTTTATCACATCTATGAAGTTGTTAGTATTAGATGACTATATTTTTCACTTCTGGGAGTTTCCTGCTAATTATTGCTTTAATTGAATTGAAAATTTCAATATGTAGCATTTTGATTATTGTTCAGTTGATATGATTTAAACTTTAATTGTGGTTCTTTGATACTATGAATTATATTTCTCAATTTCCAAATACAGCGGAAAGTTTCTATTCAGTGTTTGTTATGAACATTGAGCTTGTAGCTAGATAAGTGCCCGTGGTTATAGTCATTTGAAATAAGTTGAGATTTTCTGTATGGTTAGTTTTTTGTTATGGTTGGATGAATGCCCCCAAAGGTCTGTGCATTAAAGGCACTTTTGGAAATAGTCAACCCATGGGGGAAGGAGGTACTAATGGACAGTGCCATTGAGACATTCCCTGGAAGTGGATTGTGGGGCCACAGGCAGTCTCTGCCTGCTTTCTGACTCATTAGTTCAGTGGTTTGCTCCACTTACTTCATGTACTTTGTCCTCAGACTGAGCGCAAGGGTGCTACCTGATTGTGGACTGGGACCTCCAGAATCAGGAATCAAGATACCCCTTTTCTCTTTACAAATTGACTTCTTCAAGCTGGGCAGTGGTGGTGCAAACTTTTAATCCCAGCACTCGGGAAGCAGGCAAATCTCTGTGAGTTCAAAGCCAACCTGGTCTACAGAGCTAGTTCCAGGACAGGCTCCAAATCTACAGAGAGAAACCCTGTCTCAAAAAACAAAAAATAAAACAATTAAAAAAAAAAGAAAAGAAAAAGAAAAGAATTGACTCCTTTAACTGTTTCTTTATAGTAACATGAAGCTGACTAATAATGCCAGTGTCCTCCTTTTGTAAGTGTCCTAGATATACATGGCTGAAAAGAGAGAGCATGCAGTTCTCTGAGAATGCAGTACCTCCGTCTCCCTTCAACCCCTTCCTTCCACATATGTTAAGACTTGGGGATGGTGCAGAAACAATATGCCAACCATGGTTCATGTTGTGAAGTCTTATTTTTCTTTCCCTGGCTAGCCGAACTGGAACAGCGCTCCTGTATGCTGAGCAGCAGCAAGCCCAGCCCCAGTCACAAGGCAGTCACGGTACTCAGAAGTTGTTCATGTTTTGACTTAGCTGTGTGTTCAGTATAATAGGGTGTTAAATACATTTTTAAATTTAGAAAGGGTTTGTTGAAGTGTAAGCCTATCATAAGTCAAACCTCTGTGTGTGTATTATACATATATGTACCCATGTATGTATATGGTCACATATTTATTATGAACTACATGTAGAAATGCACACATTATGTAGTAAGGTGTCAATTCCATTTTTCTTTCTCTAAAAATGTCAGAATTTTGTTCTTGAACAAGTATTTTCTCTAGTTATAGAATTCTAGATAGCATTTACTTTAACAATCAATGTGTATTCTATCGTGCCTTCCTTTCCTTGTTCCTGTTGAAATATAACTTTGAAAGACTCTTCCCGTACCTAATTTAAGATTTCCTCCAGAAGTTTTTGTTATTTTGCATGATTATATGTGTAGTTGTAACTAATACATATTCCTTCTTGGAATTTGTTAAGCTTCTTCAGTCTGAATGTGTTTCTTTCATCTTTCTACTATTCCCAGCCGTCTCTCGAATACCACCTCTGCTTCTGGGTTTCTCCTGTTCCTGGGGCTCCCGCTGACTCTACGTTGGGCCTTCTTACTTGGTTGTCCTGTGTTTTAACATGTTTCCTTCGTTTCTTTCTACATCACATCCCTGCTGCTGCAGTCCGGATAATTTTATCCAGCTTGATTTTTTTTGTTTATTTATATTTCCTCTGCTGTGTCAAATCCACTATGGAATCTGTCCGTTAAACATTTAGCCGTGGGCTTATAATTCTACTTTTAGGGCCTTTGTTTCTGTTTGCTGAAGTCTGGCGTGTCTCTTTTTCCTGTCTTCCTGTTCGCTGTGCCCACTTGCAAGGCTGCCGGCATGGAGGGCAGTTGACAGCAGCATCCTCCTCGTCCAGCTCGGCAGCTGCCCTTTGCCCCGTGCTGTATCCCTCATCTGCTTTCTTCCCCCTTCTGCTCATTTTTTTGTTTGTTTGCTTTTGTCCTTTTGGTATCCTGAGACAGTCTGGGTCTGTAGCTCAGGCTGTCCTTGAACTCACTGTGCCCTCACATTTGCAGCTCTTCTTAGTGTTGGGATTAAAGGCCTGTGCCACCACACCTGACCTTTTAGTTTAAAAAACAAAACCATTTGAATCCAGTAAGGGAATTTTCTTCTTTTAGAAAGGATTGGTATTTCTGACAGGTGCCTGGCATTAAAAATCCAGGACTGTCTCACATGAAGCTCACAGCTTTTGCAGCTTCCCAGGCACTCAGGGATGTGAAGCCACAGGGAGTCTGGGCTGCAGCTTGAATGGCTCACTTCAGTTCTGTGCTTTTCACCCATTCTTTGTGCCCAGATGTTCAGTTATTGCTCACACGGTTGCTCTGAATTACTTTTAACTAGAACTTGAGTTGTTAAACTCCTAGGATAAATGTGGAGAAGATTCCCATGTTGGGAAGGAGCTCTTGTCTTTGACATACTTGCTTTTTTTTCCTACATGGTTGAAGGGACCCAGAGTCAGTTTGACTCTGAGTATGTGGGCCTGAGCAGCTTCAATACCATCCTCCTTCCCCAAATCCCTTTCTCAGCCTCTGGTCTAAGGTTCCCATGTTTTCTTGCTCTTCAGTTTTGAAACCGGATCTAGTTTGTGTCGCTCAGGTTAGCCTCAGATGTTCAGTCCTACTGCAGCAGCATGTGCATGATGGGAATTTGGTGCTTTTGTATGCTATTGAGGAGTTTTTTGAGGGGGCTACATAGCAAGACTTTATCAGTATCAAAGTTACATCATGTGCCTCTTTCCTCTCTCCAACCTTTCCATGCTACTCCCCCACCCACTGAGAAGATCAAAAGATACACACGATGCTTGTTTTCAAAAGATAGGTGCATCTGCATGTTATAGGAAATAACCAGTAGCTATTGATGAGAACAAGCCATTAAAACCAAAATAACAAAAATCAAGCACTGCTAGTTTCCTTACTGAAGACTTATTATTTCTAGTATCTTTTCAGCTTTTTTTAATTCATCTGCTCATAATGCCTACAAACATTTTTAAACATTCCCCATTTTAAATGGTCCTAACAGCTACTTTCATTTATATCTGTTCTTGACAAGAATGATTTTTGTGTGTTTAATGATGCAGCATGATGTGGGCATTCAGTAGTGTTTGTGTATGTGCTTTACCTGTTTATGCATATGTGTTTGTATCTGTTATATATATGTTTGCTTAGGTAGGTATGATAAAGTTGTGTGTGTGTGTGCGTGTGTGTGTCTCAATTTCACCTTCATCAAGGGGCTCTATGTTGGATTTTATTTCTTTTCTCATCTATTAAAATTGTCATGTAATATATGACTTCTTTTTGGTGAGCTTATTTATATATTATCTAATAGAGAATCATCCCTACATTTTTACAATGAGTGTTCCTGGACATTGTATTAGTTATATTTTGCTACTTAAGTTACTACAAACAATGACTGTAAACACTGCACAGGTATTCTATCACATATGCCGTCAGGAGTCCGCATTTGATTTAACTATGTCTTCTATGTTTTTGTAGCCGATTTGTCACCTGGAGCTTAAGTCTTATGTGGGATTTGATTGGGGGCATCCTCCTCTGAGCTTGTGTGATTGTGAGCAGAATTCAGTTCTTGATAGACTGTCAGACTAAAGGCATGTTTTGCTTGATAGAAGTTTCAGCTGCTTGTCACATGGCCACCCCAAACTGTTCCCATCATGCCAGTTTGTTTCTTCAGATAGTAAGTGGGCTGGTGCGGAGACTCAGTGAGCCTAAGTATTTGCTATGGAAGCCCAGTGGCCTGAGTTTGATATCCAGAGTCCACAATGGAAGGGGAGGACCAACTCCTAAAGTTGTCCTTTGCTTGTTATATGCTTACACACACACACACACACACACACACAATTTAATTAGAAGACATCTTTTTAAAAAGCCACTAAAGAAGAACATTTCTCAGCAAACATTAGTTGTATGTATGAGTGTTCATGTGTGATGGTACATGTATATGTATACAGTGTACATGTATGCCTGTGGAGGCCAGTGGTCAACCTTGATTAGGAGCTGTTCACCTTGTTTCTTGAGATAGTCTCTCACTAGGATCCCAAGGACTCGCTGATTAGGCCAGTAAGCCCCAAGGAGCCTCCTGTCTCCACCTCCCAGCACTAGGATTACAAGTTGTGTGACACCGTCAGCAATAATTTGTTTGCTAGGTACCAAATTGTTAGTTAATCTTTGTAGTGTAGTCACATACATAGTCACATATACCTTGTCATCTTTACTATGTTCTGTTGGTTAGAGGTAAGGTGCACATTCATACTCTACATAGGGAAGGGTTATGGTTTCAATCTATATGTTATGAATTTGGCTGTGATAGAAAATGGCATAATATAATGTTTATTTCTTTCTCATGTAACAACTTCAGGTCAGATGCCTAGGGCTCAGTGGCAGCTCTGTTTCAGGTAGACCCCGGAGTCTCCAGGTCCTTTTAGTCACGCTGTGGTGCCATGTCTAAGAAGTTACCCTTTCCTCCAGAGATGAGGGTAGCAGAGAGCTGTTGAGGAGACTCCCTTGTGAGTCTCTTAGGGAGGGTCCCAAACACTGTCAGTGCTCCCACCCATGTCATGTTGGCCCAAACCAAGTCCCATGGCCAGTCCTGGCTGCCAAGGAGGTTGAGAAAGAGATGGAGCCTGTATTTGTTCAGCAAAAATTCTGCTTCTGTGGAGAACCGCAGAAGCAGATCCTGAGCACCAGAGAGTTTCTGCCACATGTAGCTTTAAGTAAAATAAGGGCCATTTGATCTGTGCTTTGAAAAAAACTCATAAGGTTCCCTGGGTTTTGACATTCGAAAAGATAGCTCAAGGTGTTATCAGTGACTCAGCTTCTTTATGTTTCTCTATTTGGAGCAAGTATATTTTTAATTTTGGTGCTGCTGGTGATTGAACCCAGGGCTTTGTCTATGCCAACATGTTCTACCAGTGTAGGGGTTCATCATCAGCCCTCACTTGATTTGGGATCACCCAAAAGATACACCTCAGGGTGTCTATGAGAGTGTTTACAGAGAGCTTTAACGGAAGAAAGACCCACACAGACTTTGGTGGTAGCATCCATTGGCTGAGGGGAACATAAGCCAAGCATCAATATCCATCTCTCTGCTTCTTGACTGCAGACTCAGTGCCACCAGCCTCTTCATGCCTCCGCAGCCATGCCTGTCTTCCACGGGGCAGACATTCTTCCCATAGGCTGTTTCTGCCATGGATTTTTGTCACAGCATCTAGGATTGACACCATCATGGAGGCACAGTCCTAGACTCCTGGTTTTTGTGATTTTTTTTATTTTTTAAATTAAGATGGTTATGGTGGTGCACACACAAAAATCCTATTATAAGCTGTATACTTGGGAAGTTGAGGCAGGATGATTACCATGGGTTTGAGGCCAGCCTAGGCTACATAATGAGTTAAGGTCACTATGGGCACATAGCAAGACTCTGTATTTAAAAAAAAAAAANAAAAAAAAAAAAGCTACAGGATATGGTGGTGCACACCTTTAGTGCCAGCACTCAGGAGGCAGTGGCTTTGCAGTTCAAGGCCAGCCTGGTCTACGGAGTGAGTTCTAGGACAACCAGGGAAATCCTGTCTCAAAAAGAAAGAGAGAGAGAGAGAGAGAGAGAGAGAGAGAGAGAGAAAGAGAAAGGCAAAAGTTGTGCAAGTTTGTTACTATGTGATTTTTAATTTTTATTATGTATTTGTTTATTTATTTTAGCTATTCTTGAAATTAGATCCAGGGCTTTGCACATGCCAGGCAAACACTCCACCACTAAACTACATGTACCCAAGGGTCCCATGTAATGATTTGTTCCCAGTGGGATGGGCAGAGTTCTTTAAACCCTGTGCTCTTTAAGCACAGAGAGGACTGCACTGACCTAGATGAGGTGCGCCAGGGTATGAGGAAAAGGAGCTCAGGTGCGATGACTTTCCGTAGAATATAACATTTAATCACCACAGCAACTTGAGGTAATAGTGTCCTGGCTTTACAGAGAAGAACATTATCCAGGGGCCCACAGATAATTTATGAAGAGTTAACCATAAACCCAGATGACCAAACCATATTCTGTAGTGAAGATCGACAGAGAGGGACATTCCTCTGAGTGTTTTGAGTGAAGTCTCTTGTGTCCTTAATGGTTATACAACATTTGAATCTGACATTGGGGGACTATGGAGAAAGATATGAGTAGAGAAGAGTTGGGATTTCTTATAGAATCCAGGACTACCAGCCCAGGCATGGCACCACCCCCATTCATCACTAATTATGAAAATGTCCTTCAGAGCCCAGTGGTGGTGGCACAAGTCTCTAATCCCAGCACTCAGGAGGCAGAGACAGACAGATCTCTGTGAGTTCAAGGCCAGCCTGGTCTACAAGAGCTAGTTTCAGGACAGGCTCCAAAGCCACAGAGAAACCCTGTCTCGAAAAACAAACAAAACGTGTCCTTCAGACTTGCTGCAGCCTGATCTTATGGAGGCATTTTCTCAGCAGAAGCTCTTTCCTCTCTGATGACTCCAGCTTGTATCAAGCTGACTTAAAACTAGCCAGCGCAGGTGACTGTGAGCCTCGCTAAGCCTCATTAGCTGCTTGATAATCGCAGTTTCTCCCCATTGGGGGTCAACCCTGAAAACAGCTCTGACCATCCTGTTTGGGAGACTAGGGAGGTAGCGCACAAACATATGGACCTGTGTTCTGATCCTCAGGGTTACATTGTGTAAACCCAGTGCTAGGGAAGCAGACACAGGAGGATCCCTTGGCTTGCCAGCCAGACAACTTAACTGAATTGGTGGGCTCCAGGTTCAGTGAGAGACCTTGTGTCTA
>LOEQ01002266.1:205800-222259 GCA_001685075.1 Bramus lutescens | reverse complement strand
AAAAAAAAAGTAGAGAGTGTTGAGGAAAATACCTAATAGCACACCCCTCTGTTCTTCACACACACACGCACACGTGTGTGGGGGGTGGTGGGCGGCAGGGGAATAATCCTGATTTGACTGGAGCAAGATGTTTTGAGGGGGGGTTCTTTGTTTTTTTTAATTATTGTTTGTTTGTTTTTATTTTTCAAGACAGGGTTTCTCTGTGTAGCCCTGGCTGTCCTGGAACTAGCTCCTGAACTCACAGAGATCCGCCTGCCTCTGCCTCCGGAGTACTGAGATTAAAGGCATGCGCCACCACACCCAGCTACAGCAAGTATATTTTTATAATAAACCCTATCCTTTCTGAGAGGTTTATCTCTGATATTTAAGTCACAGGGTCATAGGTGGAACTCCTGCATTGCATTTCTAAGCTTCCTGTCAGACACTTCTCAACGCTTTGTTTGTTGAATTCTAATCAACCAAAAATTTCTTTCCCAACTCTGCTTCTGCTGGTAATGGTATCCATTACTTGGAAGAATGGTAAAGGCTAGGGAGAGGGCAGTAATTGAAAGATGGCAGGAAATCTTGACCCTGTGCCCTGTTGATCAGCATTATGCTTTTCAGTCCTGCACTGATGTTTGATGGGGGAGCCTCCATTTCAGGAAGTTGGCTGTATCCCATTATCTCTGAAGTACACCGTGTTTAATGAACAGTGTTGAGTAAAGAGGCTGTCATGTGATTATAGAACAGAAGGATCCTTGTATTGGACAGCCCATAATCCCTTTGTTTCAGGGAACTCTCCAAGAGTGACTTCCCAGGCTGTTTCCCCCACTGCATTTCACTTGCATACATAACCTTGAGGCTTAAGACCAATTTATTTCTCTCCCATTTTCTCTCTACTTACTCTGCATTTCATCAGCTGCTGTGGTCCCATCGCCACACAGCCAGGCTGCTGGGGAGAGATCACAGCCAGACCCCAGTACTCTAGCCTGCACCCAGAGCATCTGGTCACCATGTCACACAGCCAGGCTGCTGGGGAGAGATCACAGCCAGACCCCAGTGCTCTAGCCTGCACTCAGAGCGTCTGGTCACCATGTCACACAGCCAAGCTGCTGGGGAGAGATCACAGCCAGACCCCAGTGCTCTAGCCTGCACCCAGAGCATCTGGTCACCATGTCACACAGCCAGGCTGCTAGGGAGAGATCACAGCCAGACCCCAGTGCTCTAGCCTGCACTCAGAGCATCTGGTCACCATGCCAGAAAGGAGATTGTCTTGGGCCTTCATACTCTGACTGGAACATACAAGATGATTTAGACGATAGAGACTCCTGTCCTGGAGTCTTCTCTGCGTAGCACCCACAAAAGGAGAAGAATACAGAAGATTGTAAGCTTATTAGAATGAAACAAAGAAAAATAAAAGGGGGGAAACGAGCTGGAAAGCATATGAAAAATAAAATGAAGCCACCTGTCCAGTTCCTGGGAGCCCTCTCTCTGTTACTTCTGTGATTAGCATTTTGATTTTCACAACAAGAGACCAAAGACCGCTGAAGCAGGGCGTACGACTGGGAGTTCTGGGGATCCTAGAGGGACTTTACACCACAGTGGTTACTCTGGCACCCATATCTAAGCAAATGTCATTTTACAATCTTCTTATTCTGAGGCGAAACTCTTTTGGGTTAGCATAGACTCAACTTATAAGGGAGCCAAAATTCAAAGAGAAGCAAAGGCCAAGGAGTAGATAGCCCAGAAGTAAGTTTGTGGGACTTTTCTCAGCCAGAAAGACAAGAATGTAAGCTTTGGAGCATACATGTGTCACTTAATATGGAATTCTTGTTGCTTAGATGCTTTGCCAGAGAACTGAGAACAGCTGATCAGTGGCTGGATGGAAGGGCCTCACTTCCCACTCGGTGCCTCTGCTAAAGAGATTTGTTCAAAACCACTGAGCCAGCTGGCAGCAGAGCGAGAAGATGAGTCAGAAGCTCGTTCTCAGGCTAGGATCCGGCTTTCATGTGGCATTTCTTGCCCAGTTAGAGAACCCCTGGGATTCGAAGGGATGTGTCTCCACAAGGATCACACACACAAGGCCCTTCCTAGCCTGTGACTCACTAGGATTTTTTACTTTGTAAGATGAGAAACGATTGGAGGCTGATGAAGCAAGAGGGTGCGTAGTGGGGCAGCTGGGCATGCTATACAAAGCCAGGCTCTGTTCCCGGCCCACCCTCTCTACCCTCCCTCCCTGTCCTCTCTTCCTTTCATCTCCATACTCCCCTGTGCTGCTACAACCTGTTGGCAGGTAGGCCTAATAATCAGTGGGGACGTCTTTCTCTTGCTGTGGCTGCTCTTAATCCTGTGTTCTTGAAGTCTGTACATGAAGGCTCACCAATGCCATGCAACTGAGAGATGGGCAAGGCTTGTTTTCCCCTGGACTGTGGTTGATTAGTGTCTGAATTAATTTACCTAAGCGTTGTATCCTCAACTCTGATTGGTAATATAGTCACATGATTCACAGTGCAAAGGGCACAGAGGGGCATGCTGATTCTCAGCTTGCCTTGAGCTTACCAGGTCCTTCCCTTCAGGGCAGCCACTGTCACTGTTTCTGCCAGAGATGCCTATTCATATTTGAGTCATTTTTACATAAAAGGCAAATACACGATTCCTCTTTGTTACTAAGTTCTTTTTATTTAATTAACTTTTTAGGTGGTGTGCAAAATAATGAGTTTTGTTTCAGTATTTTCATATATAAAATCTTGTACTCTGCTCATTTATAGACATAATTCTATAATGCCTCTTTTCCCATCCAGTAATATATTTTGAATGGCATGTGTTATCAGTCCATGAAGATGTTCTTAGGAGGTAATTTTTTTATAATTATAAAATGCCTTAGCTGGAAGTTTTTGAGAGAGTGCTTACATTGACACATTTTAAAAATGATAGTGCTTTAATTAATTAGACTTTTTACTAGGCAAAATTTATTGTTCAGATGAAGGAAGTATTTGGTTGTTGTGTCTATGAAATGATTACTGCTGACTTTTTAAAGCCAGTATGACTCATAAAACATCTTTGATGTTAAGTTTAGAATGACTGTCATTAGTTCTGATTGGGAGTTGTATAATTCAGGATCTTATTTTGAAAGCTGTTAGGGCATGAAACAGCCACATGCTGGGCTTCCTTGCCTACAGTGCAGCCTTACGGGACCATTCTTGAAGACCCAGTGCAACGTCTATCCACTGTGACCTGTGGGCTCCGGACAGGCCATGAGCTATGAAAAGTCAGAGTAAAACGCCTTGCAATGTGCATTTTCCGTGTTGAAAGCACTGGTGAATTAGGCATACTTCCCTGACCCAGGAAGTTGATTGACTAGGCCCTGGCTGCTTCTCTGCTTGTCTTCCTTGTAATAAGACTGTCTTCAGGGGTCTAGGGAATGAGTTCGGAGAATCCCAAGTATTGTCAAGAGAGTTAATATTGCCTTTGGGAGAGCTAGGGTGCTTATATAAGAGAAAAGTCATATTTCTTGTCTTGGAGAGGAGTGGGAGAGCTGGGGACTCCTCAGGGCTAGCTGGGGACTTCAGGGGTCCTGAATGCTAAAACAATGTCTCCTCTTCCCCTCCTGAATAGATTATTTAAAATAAAAGTAACTTTAAACTTTAATTAAGTCCACTACTCCCAAGTTGATGGCTAGTTAGATTTCTTAAAATAGTGTATAAAATGTCAAATCAGCTCCATTTTCCCCTCACATTTTTGGGGGGGTATATGGATACCTCTTTGTCAAAGGATAGATTGACGATCATTCAACTCTGGGAGGGGCTGATTCTCCAAGGGGTCTGCTTTCTTCTTGAGTTTGTTTTTTGGAGGGGCAGAATTACGATATCAAGAATTCTAAAATTTCTTTTAAAAAAGTTCTTTTATTTAAAAGTATCTTTATCCAAACAGAAAAATTAAAATATGTCTAAATTTTTTCAAGAAATGGATTTTGTTTTTTCAAGATACTGTGATGAAAACAGTCTTAATTTCAGTTCAACTAGTGTGTAAAAACACACAATGAGTGATTATTAGTCCCTGAAGGGAAGCAAGACAGATGGAGCCCAGAATGGAATTTGCTTTATGATTAATTGAATCCTTAGAGTTGAATAGAGTTAGAGCTGGTCCAGCCCAATCAGAGCCTTGAGATGTCTGGTGCTGTCCTGAGGAGAGAAAAGGACACAGTGGCCTGGATTTATTCTCTACTAAAATGGCCGGGATATATGCAGCAGACAGTTCCCATTTTTAAGCATTGGTGCAGGATAATTAGAATGGAAACAAACAAGATTAGAACCAGATTACAGGCGTTTGTGCCAGTGGCCTCCTAGATCAACTGGAGCCCATGATTGGTTCTGTGGGTTCTTTACGTTAGAGTGAATGAATCGCTGAAATCTGGAGCTGTCCAGCTAGGAGCAGGAGGAGAGTTGGGAACTAGGTTTAATTCCAGATTGTTTTTCTGTCTTTTGGGGGCAGAAATCTGCCAGAGAGGATTGTAATGCAATTTTGCTCTTTTTTTTTTCCTTTCCAGCAAGGATGCATAATGTGTAGAATCAAAATAACTGCTTCTTCTCCATAGTGAATAGATGGGTGTGTTCGTGTTTAATGTTGGGAGCAGTCACCTAAGACAGCTGCTGTCCTTGGGAGCCTTCAAGGCAAGGAGAGGGAAGGGGGGGCCTGATGCTGTACGGATCACAGTCATGGTAATTACCCAGTCTGTTAGGACCATGGATGCTGTGGGTCTTGCTAGGAGGCCTTGTCAGTACTGACATTGTCTGGTGAGCTAGGCAGCCTGGTGTGTGCCTTCACAGCCAGGCAGAGTGGAGGGAGAAAGGAAACCACGTTGCCTCCCAGCATACCATCACTGACCAGTCTTCAGCTGTGGTCAGAGATGAACTGTGAGACCGGTGGAGGTTGGGGGGAAAGCCCGAGATAGCCTCTGATCTGAGTCCAGAAGACTGACATAGGGGATACAGGTTTAGTTACAGAAAGCTGGTGATAATGTCTCATTTTAGTTCTCTGGGATTTCCATTTCCTTGCTGAAAAAACAAGAGGAGTTGATAGCTAAGGCTCTTGCTGGCTTCAGGAATGTGCCAGTGAGTATCTTTCAAGTTCTGGTACCCATGCCAAGGCCTGGCAGCATGTGGCCTGTACGGCAGTGAAACCTCACTGCATAGGCCAGGCTCACCTTTACCTTTGGACTGTACTGTTTTTCTCTCCGTTTTTTTCCATTTTGAGTTCCTGTGAGTCAGGCTGCAGGCAGCTCATTTACATGAGAGTCAGCCAGAAGGAAAGCAGTTGAAGTCTGCTTTCATTTTGTGGTAGAAGGTGTTTTCTTGTTGTGGCTAACCAGACAGGGCAGTGGGAATCAAGGGGTCTCACTTATCCCTAGATGGAACAACAAAACATAAGGGGAAAAAGAAGAGAAAGGAGGAGAAAGAAAGGAGGGGGAATTCATCCTTACTGATATTTCTCTCCCGAACACACTTAAAAAGCAGTATTCCCCAGGGAAGGAGGGGAGGTTCTTGCTCTCAAATTAGCAGTTCTAAAACCACGACCCACATCTAATCCTTGTGCTGTGATGAATCCACCAGAGAAGATGACTTGGACACGGGTTCAAGCCAATAGAAAATCTTTACTAGCCAGCCAGTGCCTACATTGGGTGTTTGGGACCTGAGTGCAGCCCCGAGCCTTTAAGCATGACAACCATATCCTGGGTTGACATACTTCAGTTAACAAAATAGTTAGCTAGAAGAACAACTACAGAAGCCAAAAAGCAAGGCTAATACAATTAAGGACTTCCCCAGAGCTATGGACTTTGACAGATTGGGGCTTTGTTCTCATTTTGGCAGGTGGTGCTACCTTCATGCAGGGCTCCCAGGTCTGAATGGTATTTCTGTCATGGCGTCAGTTGTGCTAAGGTCGGGGGTCATTACACTTGGGACACAGTAAAGCTGTAGTCTCCACTTCCATACCGCAATGTCCTGCACTATCTTGACCTCACTGGCTGCTCTGACTGTAGTTTCAATGGAATTTAATTTTCCTGTTTTCCTGAGGTCCCTTTGTGAACAATAGCACTGTGCAGTACCTAATCCCTGAGCCTGAAACAACGTTGATGAGAGATATATTCTCCTTCTCCAGCAATATCATTCCCTACTGCCTGGAACTCAAAGGCCTCAAGAATGTAGAGGAGAGGGAAACTTGGTGATACAATACCAGTCTTTCCTTAGGATCTTGGGTCTAGGGAGCTTCCTTTTGAGCATTGGGCACCGTTTCTCCTGGGATTCTGGAAATGCTATTTGCCCTTTTCAGGAACCAGAGGACCATTTATATTCCTTATCCTGTTGGTTATATAAAGTGGAAGAGGAATTCTTTCTGGTGTTTTTCTTAGCTTTTGGTTTCTTAGACCTTCACTGGACCCTGTCCTCTAGGCCAGGAAAGTATCTGACTCCTTTTCTAGTCCTCTAGCATAGTTCAGTGTGATGAAAAGCCTTTCATTCTGGTGTCCAGAGTGACACAACTCATAGCCATCCTGTCCCACCTGTCTGTGGGCAAGTTAGGCATCAATTTTCACATGCACTGTTTTCAACAGAGGTCACTCTTCGCAGGGATGGGTAGTTAGGGCCTGTATGTGGTCCCTGGCAGGAGGGATGCCAAAGAGGCTTGGATATTGCTAGCATCTGCATTCATAGTTTTTTTGCCAGGCCTCCCTGTTCCTCTTCTCCTGGACTGTTATTCTCTATTGTATCCAGGTGGATGAGAAACTGCATGTGACATGTAGAAGGAGACTGCAGGACAGGTATTTGCTCTGGCATACATATCCTGTGTGTGTCTTGTAGAGAAGAAAGTCTCGTCCTTGGCTTGCTCCCTTTCTGCATGGCATTCTGGCCTCTGGACTGCTTGGTGAATGTGATTCTTTCAGGAAGGGGAGGACACAGCCAAGTGGCAGTCATGACTAAGGGCTTCCCACCGAGATCAATGCTTTGGAGAATTGTACCTGATGCCATTTACCACCATGGTATTTGTTAAGCAATTTCGTTCACAAATGTTCCTAAAGAACCATGGTGGGAAAGTCCCAGGATTGCAGATATGCCATCTAGGGATGCAGAGGGACCCACGGGCTAGAAACACCAGGGTCTCACTAACTTGGCCAAATTCCTTGGGCTCTCACACTCTTAAGCAAGTTCTTCCTACAACTGCTGAGGCAGAGGAGAGATGAGACACCACTATAAAATGACACAATCATCCTGGAAGAGGAATGTTCTGTCTCTGCCAGTTGTTATTAGTAATGACACACAGAAATCAATAGGGCAGTACTCTTGGGAACTGGTGTGCTGCCCATGCCTTTGTTTTCCTGTTGACTCTCACCTCTCCCTGCAGGGATAGCAATTGCCTTCCCTGGTCGCCTCCTTGTGGTTAGGAAGGAGTGTTGAGGTAGTGAATAGCCAAGAGCTGTGGGCAGGAGAAAAGCATTTGACCCTTGTGCTTGCTGCTCATGACACATGGGCGCAGGGAAGCCAGGTCATCTGACAAATGTTTACTGAATTGCATCTGTTTCCACTCTCAGGAGACAGAAAGATGCATTTGGCACAGCTGCTACTTTCAGAATGTTTAGGGCAAGAAATGAAGAATGCTTAGAAATATGAGCGCCTATGTGCCTGGCACAAAACTAAGACATTTGCCACCCCTTCTCATTGGATCAGGGCAAGTAAATACTCCTGTGAAATAGGCACAACTATTGTCTCTACCACACACATGAAGACACTGAAGCTTATATCAGTGGCCTGTGCTACAGCTAAGATGTGAACCAAGCAGTGTGGCTTTAATGCCAGTCTCTTGCCTCTGTGTCATGCAAAATGGTGGTAAGTATTGAGGAGGATGCCACACACATGGTGCTCTCCACAGTGGTTTTCTGTATTTAAAATATAGTTGCTTACCACTGACTACTATGATTATGGGTTCTTATTGTTTCCTCTGCCTGTGAGCCGTAAACAGCTTATACACTACCATTATTGCCCTGTGCGGTAGGTCATATCCCCTCGGAAGGAAAATCCCAGGCTTTGCATAGGAGTGGCTTTGGGTTCCATCCTCAGCACTGGGTGGAAAAGGTAACACAGAAGTCAGTGGGAGCCAGGGAAGGAAGGGCAGACATCCTTGTCTTTGGATCTCTTTGATCTGCCCTGTGCCCAAAGATATAATGGTGAATAAAGGGGGTCTTTCTTCCTTTATGGCTTATCTTTACATCAGAAATTATTTCTTAAAATCTGTGTCATCAAAAACTAATACTTCCGTGTTTTTACTTATTCTTTTGTTTTTTGTTTGATGCTACCAAAAAAAAAACCTGAAGAGGAAAAAAAATTTAAAAAGATCCCTCATAGAATGAGACAAGAACTTTACACGTCAGTTGATAAGGGACTTGCATCTAAAATATATAAAGAATGCTTGCAAATCAACAATGGATGGCTTTGTGGGTCAATAATGAAAAGATAAACCCATTTTTAAAGGCAGAGGCTCTGAATAGGCAGTTGTTCAAGGAAGAGTTGAGGTCATTTCTACTAAGCAGAATGGCTCTGTTAGCAAACAGGCAGCTAATAACAAGTGATGACAGGGATGTGGGGAAATTGAAATCTCAAGCATGCTCAGTGGGAATGTGATGATAGAGCCACTTTGAAAAACATGCAGCTGGCTCTGCTATTAGCCATAAGAACATATTCCTCCGCACCCAGAAAACAATGTACACGAACATGGGTAGTAGCATTGTTCTCTGCTGTCCCAAAGTGGAACCACCTGACTGTCCATCAATTGACAAATGAACACATGTGTATTACGGTATAGCCACACAGTAGAATGGCATTCAATAACGGGGTAGTCCTGATACTGAAGTGTGCTCTGAAATAACTTTTAAACATGCTAAGTCAAAGAAACTGGCCATGAAAATTATTTTGTAATTCCATTTATATGAACTATCTAGAATACGTAGCTCTATATCAGCAGAAAATGGATTGGTGGATGTCTAATGCTTGGGGCGTGGGGATGGGTTGGGATTGAAGAGACAAGGGAGTGGCTGCTAAGAGAAGGAAGGGCTTTTTGTTTGTTTGTTTCAGGGTGCGAAGAACTGATTGTAGCCATCTTTGCACACCTTGTGAATATACTAAAAGCCCCTGAATTTAATCTTTCTGCTGATGCTGGGGATAGGCCACGGTCTCATGCTAGGCAAGTGTTCCCACTAGGCTGTACCCAATCCTGCATTGTATACTTCAAGTGAGTAAATTTTATATGTGAATCTTATCTTAATAAAGCTGTTTTCAAATGCCTGTAGTAAAGTGTATGAAGAATGTAGAGCATACAGGGTTTCCTGGATGGATCAACCATGGAGCCGCCATGAAGAGATGTGCCCTCGGTACCCAGTGCACATGGTAGAGCTAAAAGCCTTCCAGGCAGAGGGGACAGCTAGGCAAGGGGTCTGAGAAAGGACAAATCCAGCCAGCCAATGGAGCAGTCAGAGGCCAGTGTGGCAGGAAACTATTGGGTGCATTTAGGCAGTGCACCTCAAGATCTCGGGGCATTATTTGGAACTTTTTTCTAAGTAACAGGAAGGTGTGGTGGCTTTTGATCAAGAGAGTAGTAAGCTGTGGTTTCCATGGCTGAAACCGTTCTTGTCATACTGTGGACAGTCTTCAGGTGTACAGACTCCAGCCTTGCACCGTTCTCAGCAAGTTCTCTATTGGTGTCCAGTTCAAGTCACCCCCTCACCAAGGTGCATGACAAACCTTGTGGCTATGGTGCATTTGATGACTGGGAAGGTTATTTGCCAGATTACGAGATGTCGCTGTGGTTTTATTACCTTTGTTATAGGAATGTGACTGGTGGGCTCAGGACCATAGTGTCTACCTGGCGCTCTGGCCATGGCCCTAAAGTGAGGAGAAGAACAGTCCTGCCATCTCCACCAGCCACCAGCACATCTGCTCCTTCTCTCTGAGGTTAGGATTGGACAGTGTGGGTGCTGCTAGGTTGGAGATGCACAACCCAAGGGCAATGTTGATATCTGCTTTTTACATGGCTCCTGGTAGCTCTTGAGAGGCCATATGATATGCTATATGGCTGAAAGTTACATCTGACCCTGTCACTTGTTAGCTCTGTAACCATGGGAAAACTTAAATCTTACAGGCAATTTCCACATCTGTAAAATGGGGGCAACAGCATCTACCTAGGGTTGGGTGTTTTGAGAGCTAATGACTTGATGCATTTAGGCATCCAGATGAGTTCCTGGCAGGTGGGGCTCAGAGTGTAAGTGCTGTTGCCCTCTCTTTGTTTACCCTAACGTTTCCTCAGTCAGCTCAGTTTTAGGTTTTTCTGGGAAAGTCCCATAATCATAAAAGTTTTGTTTTCTCTGCACATATTTCTTTTTTAATTTCATTTGTGTTATTCCTCTGACCCTATAAGTTATACACACTGGTGAGCTTTCCAAACGTTAAAATGATGTGGAATATAAGAAGGGGAGTTGTAGGAGGATGTAGATGAATTGCAGAGAACTGCCTAATATTCGTTCTCTACTCATGCAACAAATACATTTAGTGCTGACCGTGTGCCCTCTGAGGGTCACAGTGAGGGGAAAGAGGAGGACAGAGAAATACCAGCAAGCTCAGCAGCTCTTGTATTATTCCCATCACCCTAGAGACTGAGGAACGTGGATTGTGTGTTAGGTAAGCCCCCTCTTGACTAGAATGCTGGTGTGCCTGGGACTTGAAGGTCATTGTTCTCGCCCTGTGGACCCTGGGGTTTAGTCAAGCTTTAGTGGTCTCTGGCCTGACAGCAGACCTGCCCTATTGATACATTATCATTTGTTGGAAGCATTTCCTTTCCTCCTACCTATTTGTTGTTTGTTACCCTATAACAAATTATTCTCAAAGTTAGTGTTAAAATAACAATTATAGTTTGTCATAGCTTGTATAGATCAGGAATTTTAATGTCTGCGTAAGATGTTGTCTGGAATTAAATGGGAAGATCTGCTTCCAGGTCACAGGCCTGGCATACTGGCACTGACTGTTAATGAGAGGCCTTAGTCTTTCTCTTCCTGAGCCCCTCCATAGCACTGGCCACACACATTCAGGTGGCTAGATGGCATTGCACCGAAGAAGACCTATTTCAGTTTCTCCCAGTCTCGGGTGTTTTGGAAGGACCTCCTTACGAAGTGGTGAGTTGGGGAGGAGTTGTCGTGGATAGGCCTGGGCTCTGGATGGGCAGTTGAGTGTGGTGTGTCCCCAGGTGAACTATTTAAGCTGCCCGATCTTGCCCTCCATAGCTAAGAACTGGAGAGAACAGTATGCACCACAGACTCCTGATGGCATTTTGTGAGCTGTGGTGGAGAGTGCACATGGAGTCCAGGACACAGCACGTGACTGTTCTGATGCCAGTGCTGTCCCGCTGTCACCATCATGCCATTGAGGGGCAGCAGTTTGTCATAACTATAAAGGACACCTTAGCCCAGGGGAGGTCTCTGCCCTATTCTAGCGTTCATACATCTTCAGTGTCCTTCCATGTGATGTCTGAGCCTCTAACAGCAGTTTGGGCAATTCCCAATTATCTCGTGTGTGAATAATTCACTCTGAGATAATCTGTGTGACTGGCTGGCTTCCCAAATCAGCAGAGTGGATTATTCTCCTCTTTTCAATTATTCAGCAGTACAAGTAATTGGGAGCTGGCACTAGAACACGAAGGCTATGAGGTCATCTCCTGTTCTCAGTTTGCTCAGCACTGTCACTGATGCTTCTCAGAGGAACTTGGAGGATGTAGTGCAGAGATCAGAGAGGGAGGACACCAGTGGTGACAGCTGTGGCAGTAAAAAATGAGAGCCCTTGGGTAGCTGGGACAAGAGAAGCTGCCAGCTATAGGCAGGAGATCCAGGGAGGCCCTGTTTACAAAGATCCTTCACTCTTGTCTAGGCCAGTGGAAGAGACCCTATTGGCATCACATTCACACAAATGTCCTGGAATGTCAGATCCTCCTGGACGCTTTTACAGTATGGTTGGCCACTGTCTTCCCTTTCATTTGCTGCTCATTTGGATGTTAAGGAGCTGTGTTGGGGAATCTGAAGAGCTTCCCCTCTGGGGAAGTAGGGTCTTTAGATTGACAATCACATGGATAGTGGTGACCCATATCAAAGGGAAATGGGCAAATATTCTGGTATGAATGTATATTGTATTTATTTTAATTGATGGATAAAGCTGGTTCTGGTGGCTCATGGCTTTAATCCCAGCATTCGGGAGGCAGAGGCAGGTGGATCCCTGAATTGGAGGTCAGCGTGATCTACAGAGTGAGTTCCTGGAAAACAAGGATTACACAGAAACCCTGTCTCAAAAAAACAAAACAACAAAGAAAAGAGGGATACGATTTTTTTTCTGGTTTATTCCCTAATATGGCATGAACCTATCTTGTTTCCTAACTAAAAGATAGAAGCTAATAAAATTAAGATACAGAAGATGCTGTTGGTTTCTCTGGCATGGCTCCTTTGAATTTACATGTCCACTCTCATGGTCTCCCTCTGGGCCACGTTAACCTTTCACAGCCTTGAGTTTGGGGGTACACTCAGCAGTTGCCTGGGTCCCTTCAGCCCCGTGATGGGTAGACATTACTCAGGAGTAGTGTGCTCCTCACTAGGGCTGAGCAAGTGGTCTCCCCCTTCATCACATGCTGCTCCCAGGTTGCCTTCCTTCCTCCTTCTCTTGTCCCTCACTGCTTCTTGACCTGCGGCCCCAGGAGCCTTCTCTTGTGGATCTGTCTCAGAGCCTGGCTCATCTGCTGCTAACTGCTCAGCCCACTCCTCAGCTGTGCTCTAAAAGATTAGTAAAGTTTTAATTCAGTCTGTTTTGATGTTTCCATTTGGCCAAACTCAGTGGTTTTGGAAACAAGGTTAGCTACCTTTGAAACTGTTTCTAAGACTGACAAAAAAAAAAAATAGCTTTAGCCCAAGAAGTACATGCACTCAGTCTGGGTTCATAGAAGCTAAGATTCACTCCAGACGCTGGCTGGTGATTCATTCTGTTCAGAGGAAGGCCAGGGGCAGAGTGGGAGGTGTGCACCTGCTTGTCTCTGGGGAGAGCTTAACTAGCAGCAGTCAAGCGCTGTCAACAGGAGCAGGAGCAGAGCCAATTTAGAGGACTTCCGGCCAGGGCCATCCATGCACAAGCTGCCCTTCAGCCCAGTCCCTGGTTTTTACTTCTGGCCTCAGCTGACTGCTTTGAATCAGACCCTCCAGTGTGACTCCAGGAGCCAGGAGTAGCCAGAGCATTTGGTTGTTCCATGCTAGCGCTTAGCTTATTTCTAGGGAAAGCCTCAACTGACACTTAATGGCAGTAGAAAGGACTTGGTTGCTAGGGCAGACCCTAGGCTCATTGTGAAGTTGGAAAATCACTTAAGAATATGCAGAGCTGAGGCCTCATGATGTCCTTCTAGGCCCTGCCTCTTGATGCACTGGCTCTAGCTGGCCTCTGCAGAGCCACGAGCTTTTTCTGAGCTGCAGGAAGAAGGGTGTCTTCTGAGATGTGTGAAGTTAGGCCGAAGTCCCTGAAGACCTGTAAAGGGAAGGTGCTTTGTCAAATAGACAGGGTGTTGACTGGAGTCGACTGAGAGTCAGAGTGTGTGGTAGGTGCTGGGACTGCGGGAGGCAGGCCTACATCACCTCTCTCTCTCTTTAAGCTAGATGCAGGGAGAACCCCACTGGGAGCCCTTTGAGCAGAATGGTAGTTTTTAAGTTGTGTGTGGTGAGACATACTGAGTCACAGCACTTAGGAGGCTAAGGCTAGCATTTGGTAAGTTCAGGGCCTACTGCAGTGATCCCTATACCATGGAAGAAAAACAGGATCAGGAGAGATGTCTTAGTAAGTAAAGGTGCTGGCCACCAAGCTTGAGGACCTGAGTTCAATCCCCAGGACCTACATGGTGGAAGGAGAGTTGTTACCTGACCTCCACATGAACACTTCAACACCCCAACTCTGATTAATTAGTTAAAGTTTTAAAGAAACTTTGAAGAAAATGGAAACTTTTGTGTATTAGAAATATGATAGGGCTTCTCCCCTTCCAAAGAGGTAGAGCGACGTGGATGGGAGTGACTCGGCCCCGACTCTGCTGGCCTGTCAAAGGTGCTGTTGTTTACAGGGTAGGAAGGATTCCCTCTGCAGTCAGTGCTCTGTGAGGAGTCAGTGAGCACCAAAGTCCTTCAAGGAGTTGGCTACCTGGGCCCCTCTCAGTGTTTAGTACTGTATGAATTTCCTAAGTGAATACTTTGTTGTCCATATGTATTATATTGACCTTAGGGTCAGGTCTGCAGGGATGTGCTGCTATTAAAAGTATGGACAGAAAAAGCTCTGCAGTGCTTCCAAGTCCTAGGATCAAACTAGATCTCTACAACCAGAACCCTGACCTGGTGCTAGCAACCTGAGCCCCAAATAGCCAGTTAGTACGTTGGTCTGGAGGATATAAAACAGTGAGAACTCTGAAGGCTCCTCATTTATATAGGTTTGGGTGTCTACACATATCCTTTTGGGAAACAATACTTTCTTTTGACAATATCCTCACCAGTACAATATGAGGCTGTTGTGTCCACCTGTTCACTTGCCTGAGACTAGCCCTGAGACTAGCCCTGAGACTAGCCCTGAGACTAGCCCTGAGACTAGCCCCTGAGACTAGCCCTGAGACTAGCCCCTGAGACTAGCCCCTGAGACTAGCCCCTGAGACTTACTCCCTCTCATTTGTGTGAGTGGCCCAGGGTGGGTATCTGATATAAACAGGGTCGGTGTATAGTTAGTTCTTTTCTGTCTCTCCAGCCAGCTCACAAATAATGACATGGAAACATCTTATTAATTATGAAAGCTCGGCCTATAGTTTAGGCTTATTCCTAAATAGCTCTTATAACTTAAATCAACCCATTTATTTTAATCTGTGTTCTATCATGTGGCATTACCTCTCTCCCTTCTTACACCTCCTGTTTCCTCTCCATGTCTCCTGACTTCTCCTGTGAGCCGAGATTTCTCCTCTTCTTCCTCTCTCTCTCTGGAAGTCCCGTCTATACCTTCTGCCTAACTACTGACTGTTCAGATTTTTGCCAGTGGCCATGGCAGAGGATTAGCAGGTGACAATTTAAGTTCAAGGTGTCAGCTCACAGGGAGGAGAGTCTCTAATGGGTCATTTCGGTTAGGCGAGCCCCAAGACCACAGACCCTGGGATGTCTTTTGCTTCTGCTGTGCCTTTACATGTTTGCTGTTGCTATCTTTCTCTGGTATCTGGCATGGTTGGATCTGCAGGGTATTTTTGCTTATAGATTAATGATTCCTCCCTAAGTTGTACTGTCTAATTGATAATAATAATGCTAGATTATGCAGAATTTTGATGAATAAAAATAAATACAAGGAAGCATTGATGAATAAAAATAAATACAAGGAAGCATTACACAGCCAGGGCCTATGAATTTCACTTAAGGAACTGTATAGATCGTAGCACAAGTTAATGATTAAAGAGAAACAGTTGAGTCCCAGGAGCCAGGCTGGCTCAAATTCCTTTAATCTTAATGCTGAAAGACACTGTCACAGGTTTCTGATACATCATGAGCTGAAACAAAGTGTTTACCTGTGCTCCGTGGGAATTTAGCAGAGTCACTGTATGGGGTAGACATTAGAATGAGCAGCTGCTTTTAGAAGTACCTTGACCCTGAAGAACCCTTGTGGAAAACTGTGATTGTTTTACTGAGGGGGCATTGCAGCCACCCCAGGACTTTTGTCCAAGACTCCTAAGGCACACCCGAGGCCCTTGTATTGTTGTCTATTGCCCATAATACATAATAAAGGACTAGAGTTATGGAGGCCTGTGATGCTCCCCTTCAGAAAAACATGCAAATTAAGGTTAGAGACCTTGGTATGAGGGAATATTTTGTGTAACAGTAAATAAATATGCCTTCTTATGGCTGTTTGGAGTCCAGCCCAGGCCCAGTCCAGACTAGTACAGTCCATCAGAAGAGGCTGGACCGTCCTACTGCCAGGTAGGCCTTAGAATTTCATCTTGGAGTGCTGTTTTCTTGACTTGATAATGAAAGAACATGGAAAGAATACAGAAGAATAGAGAGTAAAGAAGGAAACCACCAAGAGAGTGTGAGTACCTTTTCCCCCAACCCCCTCAGATAAAAAAGTCCAAGTTCGTTCAGACTCTGTGGATTCCCCTTAAGCCCTATGCTGCCTGGAGGCTGCCCCCCACCCATTGAACTGATAGCTTTTTATTACACCAATCACAGCAATATACCTTCACACAGTGTAAAATAACCCATAACATCTCCTCCTTTTGTCTAAATAAAAAAGAAAGGTTTTAGCTCTAATGTCATAAAACCATATATAATAAGAACAATTTCAAGTAAGAAATATACAACGGGGTCTGGAGAGATGGCTCAGAGGTTAAGAGCATTGCCTGCTCTTCCAAAGGT
>LOEQ01002266.1:179707-205715 GCA_001685075.1 Bramus lutescens | reverse complement strand
ACAGACAGAATATTGTATACATAATAAATAAATAAATAAATATTAAAAAAGAAATACACAACATATTTGGCAACTTCAGAGAAGGTAATATATTATCTATACTTAGTGAGTCCAAAGTTTTATACCTATTCCATTTTCTATCATAACTTTTAATACCATCCTAAAAATATCTTTGTAGACCTAAAAACATCTTCTTAAAAAATCTACCTAAGCTTTTATCTTTTTCAACCTTATAAACTTTATATCTCTTATGTAATTATTTTTCTAAATTTAGTAACAAAGAAAACTGTATACTTTCCAGTCTTCAATCCCCATCAGAGACCCAAGAAGGATGAAATATTATCTCAGTAAACAGGAAGTGCACAGAAAACAACTTCCAAAACTATCAAAACAACAGAGGTATCTAGCTGCCTAGAGAGTCACCCAAGATTCCTCTGTAACATTGGGACACCCATCTTTGGCCTACAAAACAGACTTTTCTGAGAAGCAGAAATTTTGAAGGACTGTCTTACCTTGTCTTGGCAAAGTTTGGTAGTCACTTTCTCTTATGTCCTGCTTCTCCAGTTTGGACAGCATACTGTCAGCCATCAAGGCAAGAACAATTTCTTGCCCAAATGACTATCTTTGTCACATTGACAGCAAACTCCATCTGGAGGTTCTTCAATGCCCATCATCCTTTTTTGAAGTAAATTGGTACTGCCAAGAGCAGACATGTCTCACTGTCATGAAAAGCCTTATATTATTAAAAATTCTTTTTTATGGCTTTTCAAGACAGAGTTTCTTTGTGTAACAGCCTTGGCTGTCCTGGAACTCACTCTGTAGACCAGGCTGGCCTCAAACTCACAGAGACCTGTCTGCCTCTGCCTCCAAGTGCTGGGATTAAAGGCGTGTGCCACCATCACCTGGCTTAAACCTCTTTTTAAAGGTTTATTTATTTACTTACTTATTTAATTAATTTATTTGTTGTATGCTGGTGGTTTACCTGTATATATTCTATATGAGGATGTCAGATCCCCTGGAGCTGGAGTTACAGACAGTTGTGAGCTGCCATTTTGATGCTGGGAATTGAACCCAGGTCCTCCAGAAGTATACCCAGTGCTCTTAACTGCTGAGCCATCTCTTCAGGCCCCATTATTTTTGGTTGTGAGCCTAACATTTAATGGCTAGTCCCCATTATTAAAACATTTTAAATGTCATATTCTGTAGGTCTTTAAAGTGTTCAAAGACCATCTATTTAAAATATATATGTTTAACCCTAAAAACATACCTATAAATTTGTTATAGATGATTAATTACTAACTTATCTTCTTTCTATATTATCCTAAATAGCTTTCAAAGACCCAAACTTTACATTACATTTTTAAATGAGCTACATAGGTACAATACCTTAAACAAGAGTAGAAGCATATATATAGTATAACAAAAATAACCTTAAAAATCCATACCATTGTAAAATATTTGAGACTAGTAGTTGTTCAAAAGTATATTCAACAATCCACCCTTTTATTTCATCATTTCTATACTATATTCCCCCTTTCCTCGCAGAAAGAGATTCCCTGAATCTAATCTCCTTTGTTCAGCTTTTTTTCTGACCATGACCAATAACAACTTGTAACCAAGTTCCCTAAATGATGACAAACATCCATAACCCACCAAATGACCAAAAACCACCCACCCAACCTCTTGGGAATATGAGCATCATATTCTCTAGGGAGCTATGTACAGCAGGGCCTCTTAAAGGTGCTGTGCCTTTGTATGCTGAGCCTACCCAAGAGATCACTTTCTCAGGCCCTATATGCATATTCGAGCCTCCATATTGGGCACCATATATTATGACACTCCAGCCAGCTTCCAAATAATAACAGAGAGACTTCTTATTAATTATGAAAGCTCGGCCTATAACTTACACTTGTTCCTAACTAGCTTTTATAATTTAAATTAACCCATCTTATATCTCCTCTTTCCTCTCTGTGCCTCCTGGCTTCTCCCACATGCCTAAATTTCTCCCCCTCTTTCTTTCTCTCCCCAGAAATCCAGCCTATACCTCCTACATAGCTCTTGACTGTTCAGCTTTTTATTACACCAGTCACAACTATGTACCTTCACACAGTGTACAAATAGCCCACAACATCAGTGTCCTTCTCCTGGAAAGGAAAAATTCACTTTATGTTGGGATTGGTCTGTGTAGTGCCAGTGGCCGCCAGACTCACCCTACTTGAGAGAACAGCCTGAGGGAACCACACCTAGAGAGGCAGCCTGAGAGACGTTCACTCTTGTTCTTGCTTCTGTCATCCTGCCTTTTGATGGGACCCAACAAAGTCCCTTTTCCTTAGATTATTTTGAAATTTAGTTTAGTCACTACTGATGGTGCACGCCTTCAATCCCAGTACTTGGGAGGCAGAGGAAGGTGGATCTCTCTCAGTTCGAGGCCAGCCTGGTCTGCATAATGAGTTCTAGGACAGCCAGGACTGTTGACAGAGAAACCCTGTCTTGAAAAATCAAACCTAGTCTGTGCCGTGTACACAGTGGGTGCTTCTTCACGTTCCTTAGAAGTTTACTGAGCTTCATCTGCTTCCAGCTTCTAGGAGGAAAGTGAAAGTCCTGATCCTGTCATTCGTTCATGTGTCTCCCTTCCTGTCTTCCTCTACTTCAGAAAGACAATACAGTCAGTCTTACAATGTCAGAGCCTTTCCAGCCACACTGATGGAGGGGACTTTATTGGTTTCCCTCCAGCCATAGTCTTTCAGTTGTGCACAAGAGACTTGTTTCCCCACGGTGTAGCACTGCTTGTAACCAGGGGCATGGCTCCCTCTCAGACTCGGTTGTCGCCCTGTGCCCATCTTGAGCTGGTGATGTTTATTGTGCCTAAACATCAGGAAATGTGAGAGATTCCCATTCCACTTCTCTCCCAGGCTGCTTGTACCAGCTGCAAGGCCCTCATGAGGCTGTTAGGTGTCTCTCTGTGGCAGATTCATTGTTCCATATTTTTATTTAATTACTTTCTTTTACAGCTCTCAGAATAAATCTAATTATCCATCTGTTATGCTACATTATGCCACTGCAGTTCGCGGGATGTTTATCAGCTTGACCTTGCCCTCGTCCAGTGCTCTCGTTCCTCTGTGTGGCTCAGTGCCATCTCCTCAGTGGTCTATCACAACCCCAAGCAAAGCTGACTTCAAATTGCTCTTAGAACCGTGGTTGGTAGAAGAAAGGGCCAAGGAGCCATCCCTGAGTGCGTGCTGACCTGAGTGATGTCTGGAGATCTTGACGGAATGCCAGGACGGAAGTTGGAGTTCTGACACAGCTCTGATCCTCACTGAGAGCCCTCACCAGGGGTCAGCCAGACAGGTGAAGTCAGGCTGAAAGGAGGCGACAGTGGCCACCTGTGGACATATGTGTGCAGTGCCCAGCCATAAGATTGAGTCACAGATGGCTTCATACATGGCAGAGGCAGCCATTTAATTTATTAGAGATTTTATTTTATTTCAGGAGCCATATTGAGGTTACTAGCCCACCAGTCTTTGTTTCTTTCTCCTGCCTAAAGTTCTATTAGTATGATTAGAAATTAGTTTATCGGTTTTAAATATTAATTTTTGTTTATAGGCAAATGTTGGTATTCCCAGGAAAAGTACTGGGAAGGGGTTGTTGGACAGCTCTGCTGTATCCCTTTCTCAAATAGCCAAGGGATCACAGATGTGGGGGCACATGAGGGGTTTGGCCAAAGGAATCAAACAGAAGAGGAGGAAAAGGGAAGAGAAGGTAATGTTCAGGACATTGCTTGGGGTGATCTTCAGTGCCGTACCACTGAGGAAGGAAAGGAGATCATGTGAAGCCCAATTCCATGCCGAGTTTACAAGGCTGGCCACTCCAGGTCTCGTTGTCCCGGTGAGATGGGATACAGGCATGACAGATCTCTCTGGGTAGCTCCTTACCACGCACCTTGCACTGGGCTAGACTCCTGGAATGAGGATGAAGAGACAACAAAGCACAGTCCATATTTTCAAGGAAATTCATGGTTTACTGATTAGAATGATGAGAATATTGAAGGGGAGAGTAAAGGCGTCAGGAAGACAGGGGGACCGCAGTGAGGGCCACATCATCCTTGAATGGTGGAAGTGGCATTTGAGGTGAGACTTGAAGGAACAGGAAGTAGACAGCTGAAGGTGGAATCAGGGAGGAGGAGATAAGGACTTCCATAGGGGCTGCTGTAGAGAGCACAGCAGCTACTCCATGGCTTATAGTCCTCACAGTTCGTTATTTTCAGCAGAGTCCCTGGGCTGCTCGATCACCACTTGCAAAGCGCGCACCTCAGGCCAGGAGAGGGGAAATGTGATGCCAGGCTTTCCTCGTGGAGGCATGTTGGTTAGGCTGTCTCACCACTGAGCTCTCTGCTCAGTTGGAGTCACTGGGTTTCCCTTATCCACACGTGCTCCAGCCTGCCTCAGCCCTCATTAAAGGACTTCCAACCAGGGCTTGACCAGACTGGAGCTCACTATGGCCCAGTGGCTAGGCCCTCCATCTTTCCCTTTCTGGTTAAAAGTTGGCAGGCATCAAAGAGCGCAGGACCAACCCACAGGCCTTCACCCTTTGGCAATCATGTTGACAGCCCAGTCACAGGACCTCCACAGCCAAGCTTGGCTGTCATCAGAGCCTCTGGTGATTTTCTCCAAATTCCCCTCATTCTAACAAGCAAGATTCAGTGACTAATTGCTGATATTTTTTTCCCTCAAGACTATTTATATAGGCTGTCATGTTGAGGGGGTGGGGGAAGGGAAGCAGTCTCTGGGCGGGCGGGTGGTGCTGGTCTCTGCTACTGCCATCATTAGACTGCAGCCCATGTAGCATTGATGTCCACACTTTGTCTTTATTCTCCTGTTTTTTTTTTTGTCATTCCAACATTTGGCTCTTTGAACATCTAACATTCCTTTTATGCTTCCCATCTCTGCGGAAGATTGTTGTATTTTGTCCCCCACTGAAGCTCTGTTTTCCTTTTGTCAGATTTTTCACTTTCTTCTTTATTGTATTTTGATCAGTGTGGCCACGTAGGTCTGAGTTTTATTGGGAGCTTTTCATCTTCTTGGCAGTGGCCCTCCCAGCCTGGTCTCTGCAAGAGCTGGGCTCTCCTGCCTGCCCCGAGGCTAGCCTTTCCTGACCAGGCCATGAGAGAGCCCTACTTGCTCTGTCCTGGATACTCTTGCTTTTCAGGCCAAGGTGTGCCCAGAAGCGCCCAAGGCTTGTTAAATGTAGATGGCCACTCCCCTTCCCCACAGTTACTCAGCTAGCAAAGCTGGCTTGAGGCCTGAGGATGTGCATTTCTGCCTAATTCCCAGATATTGGTAATGCTGCTGGCCAGAGAGCAGACTAAGAACCATGCTGCAGAGCCGTTTGTCTCCAGCCTGGCGTCTACACTGGAGAGGTAGATTAGCAGGACACGCAAATGGTCTCTTCTCCCCGTTCTGAGTCAAGCTTTGAAATCAAACGATGGATGATGTTGGCAGTAGCATTGCGATGTGCGTGACTCCATGATTCCACCCCCCTGTCTCGTGTGATACTCAAAGTGTTCCTCTGGTGAAGGAGCTTGGTGTCTTGACAGAAAAGTGCAGGTAAGATAGACCTCTCCTTGGCCTTCCAGCTAGCAGCTTGCAGTGAGTGCCTGCTGGAATCCTTTGAAAGCTCATGCTGGGGCTTCCAGGACTTTGCCCCTTTTAAGTTATATGACCTTGGAAAATTACTTGGCTTTCTGTGACTCAGTTTGTGGTCTAGTAGAATGGGAACAATAGCATCTGCCTCATTGAGTTGTCACGGGAGGACCTGAGCTGGTATTTGAGAAGTACTTGAGAGTTATTGAGTGGAGGTACCCAGAAGCCGTTCTCCTCAGGATGGAAGTACTGCCTTGATTCATGTATTCTGTCATCAGCAGTGTCCAGAGCTCCAGGAATGGGGTCTGCTCATTTGCAGACTTCTCTTTGTGGTCTACCCTGCAGCAACGATGCTGGAGAATGGCATTTGCCACCAGGAACTGAAGTGAAATCTGAGGTCAGGAGGCGTGGGCCTCAGAGTTATTTTGAATGGATTGAACTGAGTCTAGGGTGTTGGTATTTTGTTCTTCTGCCTTCCTCTAGCGCAAATCTTGATAATGCTAATAATATTGACTTACTGAAAACCGCTTTGATAATGCTAATAATATTGACTTACTGAAAAGTAGTATCAGGTATATTATCATGTTTTTTATTTAATATTCATGAGGACTTTATGAAATTAGTTTCATTTTACAGATGTAGAAGTCTGACAAAGAGACTAACTTGTCTCAAGGTCATGCAGAGAGGACATCTGGATTCAAATTCAGATTTATGTAACAGTTCCATTTTCCCCTCTGTATAGTCAGGTGTTAACCTGTTCCCAGGGACCTGTACCCTCAACTCAGCATCCAGGTTCTATGAAAAGCACGTTCTTAACCTTGTGTCTTCCACAGAGCCTGACACAAGCCTTATACAGACAGTGGTCAGCCATATGTTCCTTTTGTGCCTCTTGTTCCAGTGTAATAATCAATAGCGCCATCTTTCACTCTTTTGTCCCACTTGAGACAATAAATTATATGATCACCCTGCTTGTATGTGACTGCTCCCAACCAAGGGGCTGTAGCATTTTAATAGGGCACCCTGAAAGCCTGAATTGTCTTTAAGATTCAAAGAAAAAAAAACCCAGATGGTAAAATTTGAAGCACTTTGATAGCCTAGTGGGCAAGAGCATTGCCCTACAACCTCCCATGGGAGATCAGATTTGAAGACTATTATGGGTTAGTGTGCCTGCACTTAGATTCCCTGCGGCAGGTGTCCCATTGTGCTTCACCCAAGTGTCTGATGCACAAGGAAAGAAAGGGCAAAGCTCCCTACCCCCAACCCCCGCACCCACAATAGACCCCAGGCTTGGCCTTATCCACAGTGCCACCTTCAGCTCCCAATGGGGCCCTGGTCCCAGTTTCCCAGCATCTTCCATCTTAGGTTTTTGCCTACCTCACCTCACACCCTGCCCTGTATCCTGGGCATGGGCTGTGCTAGGATTGGGTCAGGCACATTCAGGCGGGCTGGCCTTGTCCCATATGCAGGCAACTGGAAAGTGTCATGCATTTGCCAATCCACATTTGAACTGGCTTAATGTTTTCTCTTTTTACCTTGTGATCTGAAATTCAGTCTGTAGTGCTAGGCCTTTGTTTCCCTTGCTAGACCATAGAGATTTTGTATTTGATTCTGTGACAGTTGCTGAATCTTAAACAAACCGTTCATACTCTTGACACTATTTTTTGAGTATAACTTTTCCTTTGACATTAAAATGATCTTTGCAGAAGGCCTTTTAATGATTTATCAGAGACATAGTTAAAGGGATTATGGAAGGAAATTTTTAACATTTTCTTAAAAATAAAAAAGATCCTCCTTGTCTTTTCTATGTAGCCTTGGATGTCCTGGAACTCACTGTGAAGAGCAGGTTGGCCTCAAACTCAACAGAAATCTACCTGCCTCTGCCTCCCAAGGGCTCGCATTTAAAGGTGTGCATGCCCAGCACAAACTAAATATCACATCAGATGGACAGTGCTAACAGAATTTTAGCCTTTCCCCTCTGCTCTTAGTGACTTTAGATTTTGCCAAGGCGTCTTCCTGAATGATTCCATCATCGGGTAGCCCTTTCTCTCCACACATAACAGGGGCAGGAACCATTCCCATTCTTTGCTCTGGACTTAAGATTCTTAACTGCATGCTGAGCACAGTCACTGTTTGTAGAACAGCTGACTGGACCAGGAGTCCCAGGAAAAGCGTGTTCACAAACCCACCCATCCATTATTCTGTCTCTAGAAGCTGTGAGTCACTGGACTTTCCCTCAGTTCTTAAGGACTTCTCTAGAACCAGAAGCCTTTATTCCTTCTAGGTCCCTAATTCTTGCATCTGATGAATCAGGTAAAGGGCCTCTGGCAAGCTCAGGCCTCCTTCTTATAGCTAAGAAAGCTATGGGAGAGTGTCTAGCTGCCCAAGGCTTTAGGTTCAATCCTTGGTACTAACAAGAGGGGAATTCTCTTTAGCCTTCTTTTTCAAGACTTTATTTTTGCGTATGCATGTGTGCCTACTTGGCTGTATGTGCACCATATGTGTGCAGGTGCCCATGGAGACCAGAAGAGGGCATCAGATTCCCTGGAACTGGAACTACAGGTGAGCATTCATGTGGGAGCTGGGAAACAAACCCAGGTCCTCTGTGAGAGCAGTCAGCACTCTTACCTGCTGAGCCATCTCTCCTTGTGATCCCTGAGCCAGGCGGGGAGGCCACTTCTCTGTTACAGCTCTGGCAAAGCTGCATGTGAGTGGGAACTGTGGAACCATCCTCACCACATGATCCACCCCCAGGGAAACCAGGAGCCTGGTGCCACATGTGCCTTTTAGAACCTGAACTAATTGTTTGTAAAGATCCTTCCAAATACAATGATGTAAAATATCTGGATGGTTCACCATATTGCTCACCATATTTAAACTGTCAGAAACCTTAAATATCTGAGCAAAACCTCAGCAAACAAAGGATATTTTGAGGCTTGTTATGTATGTTGCACAGCAGAGACATTTGTAGATATATGACTTCCAAATCTTGTAAATGAAGCTCTGTGGTGTTGTCATCCCCAGCTCTAGACCATCCCACGGCTGCTGCCTTTCTTTTGCTATTAGGAGATGGCTCATTCATAAACATTTCTACAGTTGTGTAGCAAAAGCAACTCCTATTGAGATGATTTTTCATACAGTGAGTGAGACATGCTATGTTTACCAAGATTTTTAGAGCACAGAGAAGGGAGGGGATGAAGGAAAGGGGTGATTGGCTCCCAGAGCTCATTTCAGATCTCTTGAGAACACAGACTGGGGGAGTGGGAGTCTGTCCTGAGCCAAGCGGGTCAGCTGACAGTATTTATTGTCTGTAGCTTAGAGCAGGATGACTTTGGTCTGCTAGGAAGAGCCTTTGCTGTGCACGCTGTGTCCTCCAGCCACTGGCACCTGTGGGTGGCAGGCCACTAACTGGTATAAATGGCCTAAGTGCACACCTTCTCTGAACTCTCCGGTAAGCTTGAGAAATCTCAGGGTGGAGAAGAATCCAAAAGCCCCCCCCCCCATGCTTTAGNATGCTTTAGCCTAATTTTTCATCTGCTTAACCTTGTTATTCCTCCCTCACCCCCATCACTGCCAGAGACAACTGCACAGACTTCTTAGAATAATTGGAGGCCACCGAGAATTCTCTTTAGCCCTCTCTCTTCCACATTCCCCACCCTGTGGTGTCCCTCTAAGCCCAGTCTAATTAGCTTTGATCTTTCCTCCCAGTCTTTCCCTCTAGCCTGTTAATTACAGTTCTCCCCCTTGCATTCTTTCAGTGCTGCCTTTGTCTGTGCAGCCACAGAGCCGAGACTGAGAACTCGGCCATTGCTGGGAAGTCCTGCTGCTTGTCCCCTGCCACACGCAGAGCCTCCCACTGCTGAGAAGCCTGGAAACCCAGGAAATCATCGGGGACATCGTAGAACTTTAGTAATTGTCTTTTGTTACCTGTGACTCTGTGAGGCGTCATTGCACACCCCACTTTACAGATGCCAGAGGGAGGACATACAGCCTGGAAATGCTGGGCATAGAACTTGAACCCAGGATCTCGGATTCTAGATCCATGCACTCTTCAATCTGTTCACTCACTGTCTTTTAGCTGCCAAAGGACCTGCCCGTTCATCAGCCCTCAGCTGGGATCACTTCACTGTCCCTCTGTGCCCTTGCCGCAGAAGCTTAAAACTGCTTCAGAAGCGCCTGTGACCATCTGCAGTTAGAGCTGCTTCTGCAGAGAGCAGGTTCTGATCAATTCTTGCCTTTTTTTTTTTTTTGAGATAAGGTCTCTTATATTCCAGACTGGCCTCAAATTCACTCTAAAATCAAGGATGACCTTCAACATCTGATCCTCCTGCCTCCACCTATGATTTTGGTTTATGAGGTTCTGAAGGCTGAACCAAGGGCTTCATATATATGTTAGGCAAGCACTCTTAGCAACTGATCTACAAACTCTAGATAACTTGCTCACAAATTAAACTCACTTCTCCAACAGTTTCATTTCTCAGGAGATTAAGAAAACAAAGAAAAAAATCCCCACTAAAATTTTTTTATGAATAAAAAGAATTCTCTGGTGCAGTGAGCGGCTCGGGAGCCTTTGCAGAGGCTGACTGTGTTTGGAGAGGCCAAGAGGGACACAGGAAGCCTCTGACTCCAGATCTTAGAGACAGCAGATTTCAGAAGAGTCCAGAGAAGGTAGATGTGATGTCTGAACTAGATCTTTGAAAAGAAGGATGATTCAGTCTGGAAACTGAAAAGTTTTAAAATAGAGTCCTAGTGATTGCTGCATGGACCGAGGGAGCGGCCTAAAGTTGGGGCCTGAGTTGGGACTTTATTGAAAAGCTTAAAAAGTCAAAAAAGCAGGAAAAGAGCAAACCTCTGAGAACCAGTAAGGAGTAGCCCGGTGGGTGAAGCTGGTGGCATGCAGACCTGAGTGGCTGACATCGAGAGAGGCGGGGCCAGACCGCCTGTTGAGTCACATGACCCCGTGTGGTGGTCATCCATGATTCCTGTTGTTTGCCTCTGCCTTCTCTTTCTTTCTAGGGCAGTGGGCTTCCTGCTGGAAAGAGTAGACAGTAGACAGGCACAGCTAAGAGGGGTTGAGGGCAGGAGCATGGCTTTGAGTAAATGAGCCACTGGCTCTCCAAATGACGTTCTGAAAAATCACATGACATTTTCATGAGGCCTGTGTGTGCGTGGATCTTTACCGTGTATTAGGGGCTGAGAGGACATGGGACCCAATCTTGCAGATTAGTTTAATGTTTGAGTCCTTCCCTATTTCCTTCCCCGCTTTCCCCCCTCTCTTTATTAAGAAAACAAATATCAATTTCATTGATCTCAGTCAACACAACACAGAAGCAAACGAGGCATACCCGTGCCCAGCTGCCCATGTCCCCATAGTGTTTGTTAGAGGTCAGATCAGCAAGGCCTTCCATGGGAACCCGAGAGCTCGCGTCACACTCGGCCCAGGCTGGGGTTTGGATCTTCTTTCCCCTCCCGTCCTTCCCTTCACATTTTGATACTTTTATTAAAGCACAGCAACAGATAACACAGAAGGGTGAATAATTAGCATGATGGATCCATGACAGAGTGAAGATCAAAACAATCAAAGCAAAGGCTAGTATAAAAGGCTCCTAGCAAAGTCATGTTTTAAATTTTCCTATTAAAATTTTAACTTTAGGCAGCTGGAGAGAAGGCTCAGTGAGTAAGAGTGGTTGTTGCAGGGGTTTGGTTCCAGGCCACTCATAACTACCCAGCACTTCAGCTCCAGGGCGTTCTAACGCCCTCTTCTGGCCTCCACGGGAACTGCATGCATGTGGTACAATCATCCATAAATATTAAAACAAATATTTTTTAGATACTTTTAAATTCTATTCTTTTTTGAGACTATAATATGATTACAGCATTTCTCTCACCCCTTTTTGTCCTAAGCCCTCTCCACCCATCCTTGCTCTTTCACATTCATGGCCTCTCCTTTTCATTGTGTGTGTGTGTGTGTGTGTGTGTGTGTGTGTTCCTAACCACGTAAGTATAACCTGTTCGATCTGTATAATGGTACTTATGTATGTTGTCAGGGCTGATCACTTTGCGTTGGATAACCAATTGATGTGCTCTTTCCTAGGAGACTCTCGCTCTCTGTGTTCCTTGTTTGTTTGTTTGTTTGTTTGTTTGTTTTTAGCGGAGCTGAGGCCTCCTGGGCTCCCCACTGCAGTCCATGTTGGTATGTCTGCTGCTATCCTCCTTCAGCTCCTGCTTAGGCAGCCGTGCTGGCTTTATGGTTATGGGTGTGGCTTCTGATATTCCTAGGAGACAATCTCACAGCAAACTCCCTGTTCCTCTCTCCCATAAATCTTTCTGCCCCCTCTGAGTCCACTCATGGATGCACCATTGGGGCTGGGCTCTGAGTCCACACATGGATGCACCATTAGAACTGGAATCTGAGTCCACACATGGATGCACCATTGGGGCTGGGCTCTGCATTTTGATTGGTTGTGGTTTCTATAATGGCCTCCATGTATTGTAAAGAGAAGTTTTCTTGATGAGAGGTGAGACCTACGCTTATCTGTGAGTACTAGAACAAATTTTTAGCTTGTAGTTGGGGATTATTCTCGTTTAATAAAGTGACAGTTGTCAGTGCTCCTCCAAGATCTGTGACTTTTCTAACCCTGGGTAGTTGACTAGGTTTCCAGTACCAGACATGGTTTCTCACTTGTTTAGTGGATTTTTTTTTCAAGGCAGGGTTTCTCCATGTAACAACTCTGGCTGTCCTGAAACTTACTCTGTAGACCAGACTAGCCTCAAACTCAGAGCTCTGCCTACTTTTGCCTCCCAAGTGCTGGGATTGAAGGTGTGACACCCCCCGCCCACTGCCCAGACTAGGTGAACAGATCTTCAGTCCAAGTAGACAGCTGTTGGTTGCTGCCAAGGCATGTGTGCTACTCCTGCACCTTTAGGATTATAATGCCATGCTGGTCATTGTTGTGATATAATCTTTTAAAGTCATTTAATTTAGAGACCATGTGTGGTAACATACCTTTAATTCCAACAGTTAAGAGGCAAGCAGTTCTCTTAACGAGGGCTATATAGGGAAACCCTATCTCCAAAAAATTAATTTTGTTAGTAAAATGATACAAACAACTTACTTAATACATATACCAATCTGTATTCATTGTGTAGGGAAAATTGGACCAGCAGAAGGGTGTGGTGCAGCACTCACGATGTGTAACTTGGTTTTTGCATGCGTACATTTAACATCTTTTCTTCAGTAAGACTAAATGAGAGGCCCCTGTTTAGTTTCTGGGTCATGTTGAGAAAATCACATTTCATCAGAGGATCATGTGACTGTCCTCCAGGAAGTTAACCTAAGCAAAGTTGGTTCTATAAAGGGTTACCATAAGCCCAGAGGCCTCAAGCATGGGGACAGAGGGCCCTACAACAGAGATGGCTGGCAGGACTGGGCTCTGGGAGACCCGAGCATCCATCCCATGGAGCTCCTGTGGAAGTCAGGGCTGCAAGAGTCACGGTGAGAACAAGAGCAGGGTCCTGTGGTGCCAGGTCAGTGGGGAACCTTCTCTGGGCATTTGTTGCCTGAGCATCTGAAGGGCTGTGACCTACCATGGCAGAATTTGGCACCTTCCACTTCGATAGGGCAGACTTGGAACGGGAGGTAGAGGCCTCCTGAGAGTGGACTGCAGTTCAGCTTGAGAAGACTGTTGGATAGCAGTCGGAGTGAGTTAAACCTCATGCAGCTGTCTTGTTTGATGGTGATCTCTCTCCTGCTCTTCAAGTACTGGACAGCAGGTTATCAGAGGTGACGCAGAAGACCACAGGTTAGGCTTCTGGCTAGTTATCACAAATGCTGGTTCTCAGGATACAGACAGGTGGAACACGCACGGAAAAGCAGAGTTTGGGGCTGATACCTTTAGTATATGAAGTAGGGTTTAGATTTTGTATTTTCAAAAAGTGCCCCCAAAGCAATGCACCTTAGAGAAATCAGTGCAACATGTCTTCAGTCAGCTGCAGAAGAAATACAGCATTTCAGATAAAAGCCTCTTGTGCCAGAAAATGCGATCCTTACAAAGAATGCAAAGAGCACATCAGAGCTGGGTAGCGCACGCCTTTAATCCTGGCACTCAGGAGGCAGAGCAGGCAGATATCTTGAGTTTGAGGTCAGCCTGGTCTACAGAGCAAATACCAGGACAGCCAGGGTTACACAGAGAAACCCTGTCTCGAAAACAAACAAACAAATATGTCAGAAAGATATAATCTACAATGAAAGGAACTGGTGATTGGTTCAAGGATAGTTTGAGCATCCAAATATTGACTAAGGTGAATTACGTCCCGTAAGTTAAATGATAGCCCATGAATCCATATTGCTATATAAATGAACAAATGAAGACAGACCAGCTCTCTCAGGTACAGTGCCAACATACAAAGATGGAAGCCATGGCAGAGTGTATCTGTTATCATTTGACAACATAGAAATAATTGACCAAGAATTGCCAGTAAATGCTAGAAGCAACCAATGGTGAAAGACTCCTGAGGAAAGGGTTCTCTTACTATCTCCAAGTGTCTCCATACAATATTATTAACTTCTAAGGGATAAATAATATTACAGTGGAGAAATCTGACAAGCCCTTCCATAATCAAATATTCGAAGTGAACATGACCGTCTGTGGGACTGATTGACATCTTGTGTCCTCTGATATGAAGGTCTTAGAAATAAGCAATGGTTTTTGTGATATTTCTGCCAACATGAATAACCTCAGTCTAATCATGAGATAAATCCAAACTGAGAGACATTGTACAAGTGGTCTCCACCACTCTTAAATGTCAATCTCCTACAAAGCAGGACTTCCAGAGCAAAGGAGACTAACAGACTATGTTCAGACTGGACCTAGGATGAAAAAGATGTTCCTTGGATGGTTGGCAAAAACTGAACGCCGTGTCAATGGCTGAGTCACTGTTAGCTTCCTGACCTGGCATTGTGCTGTCTGTTCTTCAGAAACCTGCTCCGCCGTGTTCAGGAGTAAATGGGCATCACATCTACTCTCGGATGACTGGGAAGGTTCCGTGTAAATGTCCCTAGAGAGAGGTATTAGGTACAGCTCGGTTTTTGTTGAGCAGGTGCAAGGCCCCGGGCGTGGTCCCCAGCACTGGGGAGGAAGGAGGAGGCTAATGTGATAGCAGTAACAGCTAGAGGACTGGCCGTAGCCTTTTCTTTTCTTTTATTATTTCTAACTTTCTTTTGATTTGTTCTTTGTGCCTTTCACATCGTGCATCTCTATCCCATTCATTCCCCACCCTTCATGTCTGCCCTCTGCCCTCATAACCTCCCTCCCCCAATTAAATTTAAGAGAAAAAAAGAGAGAAAAATCTATCTCAGTCTCTCATGGAAGCTGTAGCATGACACAGTGAGTCACACAGTAACCCTTTGTCCACGTATCTTTACTTGCAAGTGTTCATTGCAAAGAGTCACTATTCTGGTTCGAGGCCTCTGGTTTCTGCTACACTGTTGACGCTGGGCCCTCCCTGGGACTCCTCTTGGGTATCCTGTTGTTGTCCTATGTCATGGAGATCCTGCTGCTTTGGGTCTGCAGGACCGGTCCCTTCACATGCTCTAGCAGATCAGATGGGGTGGATGCTGGGGTGGGCCAACTCATAACCCTGGCTCTGGGCCTGGGTAGTTACAGGGTTGGCCAGCCCTCCAGCATTGCCCTGGTTCGTTCACCCCTTGCAGTGATGAGCAAGGGGTGGAGCCAGTTCTCCTGCTTTCAGACCCTCAGGGTCAGTTCTCCTACACCTGGACCAAAAGGGCCAGCTCTGCTCTGTTGCCCAGGCAAAGGACAGGGGCCACTCTCCTGAGTGCTGCAGCTGGTGAGGGGCCACAGGCCCACATCACCTAATGGCAGATGAGGGACAGGAACAGATCTCCCACGCTCACATTCTTGGGCGGTACACCAGCACCCCAGTCAGTAGGGTCAGCACTACTGTGCTTCCCTGGTGAGGTGCGGGGCCCACTTTCCCGAATGCTGCAGCTGATGGGGGGGCGGTCAGTTCCCTCACCTACCACAGGTGGTAGGGGCAAGGGACAGGATGTGTGGTTTTTCTGTAAATTATTTTTCTGAGCCAGGTGGTAGTGGCTTACACTTTTATTCCCAGCACCAGGAGGCAGAGGCAGACCTATGTGAGTTCAAGGCCAGCCTGGTCTACAAAGCAAGTTGCAGGACAGCCAAGGCTACACAGAGAAACCCTGTCTTGAAAAACTAAACCAAAAGAAATTACTTTTCTGTTTGTTGTTGCTGTTGTTTTGAAATGGAACCTTGAACCCATGAGTTCAAAGGGTCCTTTTGCCCTTAATCCCTGGGTGCTGGGATCATGGTACAAGCCACTGTGCCTGACTTATTTTTCTGTAATTTGTAGTGCCTCATCTGAAATGACATACAAAAAAAGATGCCCCAGGTGATTGTATCTTGTGTGATTGGTTACACACCTAACTTGTCCCTAACTGGCATGCACGGCTCCTCCTGCTTCCCACATTCACAGGACGGCACATGCTGCAAATGGGTGCCTCGTAGATACTCAAGCCAGGTGTTGGGCTTAGACCAGTGAGGACACCAGAGAAAGAATCTTCCTCTCTGAAAAACCATGCGGGTTCAGACCGGGACAGACACCCCAGATGTTTGCTCTACTACATGGCATCTTCTCTGGACTCTAGAGCACAGTGGAAAGAAGACATGTTTGCCCTGCTTCTGACACCCCATAAGACAGCACTTTCCTCTGGTGTATGCCCAGTGCCCTGCCGTGTGCCTGGTTCCCTACGGACATGCCCAGAGCCCTGATGTATGTTCAGTGCCCTGTGGACATGCCCAGAGCATTGTTGTGTGCCCGGTGCCCTGTGGACATGCCCAGAGCATTGTTGTGTGCCCGGTGCCGTGTGGACATGCCCAGAGCCCTGGTGTGTGTCTGGTGCCCTGTGAACATGCCCAGAGCATTGATGTGTGCCCAGTGCCCTGCAGACATGCCCAGAGCCCTTGTGTGTACCCAGTGCCATGTGGACATGCCCAGAGCCCTTGTGTGTGCCCAGTGCCCTGCGGACATGCCCAGAGCCCTTGTGTGTGCCCAGTGCCCTCGAACATGCCCAGACCCCTTGTGTGTGCCCGGTGCCCTGCGGACATGTCCAAAGCCCTTGTGTGTGCCCGGTGCCCTGCGGACATGCCCAGAGCCCTGGTTTGTGCCCGGTGCCCTGCGGACATGCCCAGAGCCCTTGTGTGTGCCCGGTGCCCTCGGACATGCCCAGAGCCCTGGTTTGTGCCCAGTGCCCTGTGGACATGCCCAGAGCCCTGATGTGTGCCCAGTGCCCTGCAGACATGCCCAGAGCCCACGAACCCACACTCCATCTGGTAATCTGGTAGCTGCAAGCTCTGCTCCAGGTTTTTACCTGAGCATTTCCTGGCCCCATCCAGCTTGCCAGCCTCCCCCATTTCTCATCCCAGACTTCTGCCCCCTCCACATTTTCTTCCTTTTCACAGATCCACATTTGACTTCTGGTCAGATTATCCCCAGCAGGGTTTCTGTGTACCCCACACTGGCCTGAAGACCAGTGCAGTAGCACAGAACCCCACATTTGACACAGTTCTGCTGGAACTATCTTGAAATGGATCCTCTCTGAAAGAGCCCACATTTTCATATTTTACTTGGGCCTGAAAGTCATGCAGCTCATCCTGAAGGTCAAGGCTAGAAAATGCAGGCCCGAGACCTGTGTCAAGCAGTATTCTCACGGGGTCTCTGGCCCTGCTGGCTGCTCTTGAAGTCAGGTCTTTACCTGACAGGTAGCCAGTTGCTCAGCTTAGCTAAAATATGGTCGGTGGCCCTTGGCAAATTGACATATTGCTGTCACCTGTTTGGTTTTCCAGCTCTGAGATCCACCCTTCTCCCTGCCTGACCCATTTAAGATTTACAGAGCCACAGCTGCTGCTGCTCTCCACACACAGCCAGCTGACTCGCTGATTGTGAGCGCCCCAACAATCCAAGTGCTAATGGTATTTGTTCAGTTTAGCCCACTTAGCGGCATCGTAGACGAGCTCCATCCTCAGTGTCCTTCTGTTGACTCTGAGCACACTGGTGTTGCTGGCATCAGTAAAGGGCAAGGAAGGCTTCTGCCTTTTGAACATACTCAGATGCCCTTTGTAGAACACCACCTTCCAGCCACCAGTACTGACCTCCTCTGGGCTCGGGCAGAACTCTAGTCCAGAGCCCATGGGCTGAGAGGGATGGGGCTGGCATGGACGCAGCTCTGCTCTCAAGAATCTGGCCATGTCTCCTTGTGAAACAAGTCCACTATGGTATAGTCTTGGTATACACATGGTCATTAGTCATTCTGTTTCTAATATGAGGTAGCCCCAGCTCGTATTCCCATGGGAGGACACCATCAAGTGACTTGTCCAGGTCCAGCCACTGTTAACAGATTCTCTCTGACCGTCCTGCAGGCCTTGGCCCTTGCATGTTCTTAGAGCTTAGTCTGAGCTATGTAGGCATCTCCCACCCCCCACCCCCAGCACACGGCTGTGAACGACAAGGGCCCGTGACTGGGGTGCCTGGAGCGAAGTACTGTTCTGGAACAGCAGTCTGCTCCGGGCTGACTGAGGGAAGCCTCTCTCCTGCCGTCTGTACAGCCGTCCTGCTGTCTGTACCCGCCTGCACAGTCTAAAGCCACCTGAAACCCTGGACCCAGCCTTCCCCCTGTTTGCTTCCTCAACTCTTTGCCTGAAAAGCACTAACAGCCTTTAGGGGGTGTTTTGTGGGACCGTGAGGTCATGAGATCCCAGGAGTAGGGCCCAGGGCTGGTGCAGACAGCCTATTTAATTTGGAGACATGGAAAAGTCTAGCCTTTCCGTCTCTCCAAATTAAGGAGACATGCAGGCCCCGGCTACCCATGCCGTGTCTTGCCACAGGCACATGTGTAATTGTGTCTAGTCCTCCTGTACTTCCTGAGAAGTCCTCCAGCTTTCTTTCTCTCTGATTCTCATCATTGTTTGGAACCTGTTCTCCCCTGCTCTAAATGGGCTTTGCTCCTTAGGAAGGCCAGACTCTGGTGGCGTGACTGGGTAGTTCTCGGTCTATGGCAGCTTGCCTGAGAAGTGAATTCTTTGTTCTGCTTCCAGCGTAACATGGAAGGGTTCTCATGCTTAGCCCTGCTTGATCTGCTAAGACCCTAACAGTGGATTTTGTGATAGATTTTGTTTGCTGTCTTCAGAGGGCCCATGGGGATGGGGCACCTCAAAGGTGCTTTCTAGGGCTGATGCTCTGTTGGATTTCACAGCCCCCCTTCTTTGGGAGGTAGTATTTGATGTTAGTGACTTTCCAGCACGGCAGTCTTCCCTTCATAGACCCTGTCTGTTGGGGGCGAATGTTCCTTAGCCACATGATGACAGAAATGCCCTAATTAACTCACATTGATGAAGCAGCTGCCTGTCTCAAGCAGGGGGAATAAGGCAGGGAACAAGCCCCACCCCAGGCCCCTGCACAGACTGCCTGCCATCTCCAGGGGACGTCTCCATTTCTCCTCCAGGCTGCTCCCTATGCACAAGGGTGGGGCTGCCATGGGACTGCTCAGCACTCTCCATCCATCTTTCTGATGGGCGGAGTCAGAATGGAGGGTGAAGGAAAACCGTATGTAGCTAGGTCTGCTCTCAGCCTTGAAGCCGCTTCCTGGCAGGAACAGAAGGGGCCATTGAGGGGGATACTTGACCCCCTACCATTCCATCTGCCCAGCTTTGGGGTTACCGGTTGTGTGCTGGGCCCCTTTTGAGGGCTGCAGTGTTGTGTACAAGTTTTCCTCCATTCTCTGGACTCTGAACCAGAACAGAAGCTGACTGCTTCCAACTTGTCCTTGCTTCTCTGTGCCCCACCACACTGTTGGGGACACTGTGAGGCTGCCTGGCTAGGAAGTCAGAGTTTGGGGAGGCCAGGTGCTTTGGAGGTTCCAGGGTGCTGGTGCCCTGTGATGAACTTAAGCTAGCCAAAGACTCATGGGATTTTGGTACACCTTCATGAACTGATAGGGTGTGTGTGACTGTCTGAACTTCAGCTTGACACTTCTATTTTCGGGGGACCCCTACATGGGCCTCTGAGTGGGAAAGCCCTGAACTTGCTAAGAACTTGAATGTATAGGCTTCTTTGCTTGGCACATGCTCCATAATTGATCATTAATGTGATCTTAGAAACCAAAGGACCCTGGTGCATGTGTGCAATCCCAGCATTCAAGAGCCTGAGACAGGAGAATGGTGGTGGAGTTGAGGTTAGATTGGGCTTCATAGTAAGACAGTGCCACAAACCAAAAACGTAAAGAACACAAGGAATGTGCCAGACATAGTGGCGCACACCAGTAATCCAGAGTCAGGCGGGTCTCTGTGAGCTCAAGGCCAGCCTGGTATAGTGAGTACCAGGTCTGTAGAGAGACCCTGTCTCAAAAAGAAAGGGAGAAAAGAAAGAAAAAAATGTAAAAGCATATCTTTATCTGGGCTTCCCAGCATGCCCCCTGCCTGGTACCCTCCTTATATCCGGGAGGGCTGGGATATGGAATTGAAACATAAGGACTTATTCATTTTATTTTATGTATATGTGTGACCAACTGCATGCATTTCATGCGCAGCATGTATAAATAGTCCCTGGAGACCAGAAACTGCAGGATCCCTTGGAACTGAAGCTGTAGGCATGAACTGCTAGGCAGGGGCTGGGAACCCAGGCAGGTTCTCTGCAAGAGAAGCTGGTGCTGTTAGCGCTGAGCCATCTCTTCAGCCCCAGAATGGAAGTGACTGTCCTGATGGCCTCACAGAGTCTCAGCTCAGAGTGGGTTGTGAGTGAGTGTTGCCTGCAGTGTGCTGGGTCTATTGGTGGTGTCCTGTCTGTTCGTTGCCTAGTGTGTTGTTAGGCATTATAGTGTGGCAGGCTCTGAGCTGAGCACGGAGAGCCTGGGGACAGGAAAGTCACAGTAACTGCTCTAGCAGAGCCCGCACAAAGATCTGCTTTGCATTCAGAGACTCTGGGTTCTTGTGCTTTGCTTCTTCCCAAATGGTGTTCTAGCAGATTCTGAGTGCTGCATGGGTGGAGCATGGGCCTGGCCTCCAGCTCTGTACATAGAGAGCAGAGCCAGCTCTGGTTCTCCCTGGTGTGTGGCCGCCTGGGTCATGGGAGATGGAGCTCCCAACCCTGGCTTCATACAGCAGGGACAGCGCAGGAGCACCTCTGGGTGCTGTTTCAGTTTCAGAATGGTCTGATGGTGGGAGAAGAGATTTCTGTCCTAGAGTGCCTAGTCCTTGGCTTCTGGGGAGCAGCAGGCTGGCATGTGGCCCTTGGCCCTCTCATCTCTGCCTTAGCCCATTGTACCCAGGTGGATCCACACTCGTTCATCTCCCTTTCCTCAGCTGAGTAATCCTTGTTCAGGAAAAGGGCCATCCTTGTACTGCCTGACTCTTCCCAGGAAGGTCGGTGTGGTATTAGCCCCAGCTCTGTCCCTGGCCCCTGGCCCCATTGAAGTAGCCCATTTTTATTCTTTGTTTTTTTTTTCCGGTGGTGGTTGTGGGTTTTTGTTTGTTTGTTGTTATTGTTTTGGTTTGGGTTGGGTTGATACAGGATTTCTCTGTATAGCCTTGGCTGTCCTGGAGCTCACTGTGTAGACTAGTCTGGTCTTGAACTTAGAGATCCGCCTGCCTCATCTCCTGAGTTAAGGGATAAAAGGTGTGCACCACCACTGCCTGGCCCAGTATCACAGTGTCTTGTGCTTCTCCCTGCAGCAATCCGAAGGTCCAGGTGGAAGCCATTGAAGGGGGAGCTCTGCAGAAGCTACTGGTCATCTTGGCCACAGAGCAGCCTCTCACCGCCAAGAAGAAGGCAAGGCCCTGTCTCTTGCCCTTGCCCAGTGTTCGACACACCTGCAGGGCCTGAAGGGGAAAGACTCCTTCCAACTTATACCATACATAGGGGCCTGAGCACTGTGCACTGGTGTCAAGGAGAGCTCACACCAGCTAAAGCAGATGGCCGTGTCATCTGGAGGCCTGGGTCTAGCTGTGGCCCGATGGGCCTGCATCCCCCCAGTCTCCTGAGCCGTGCTGTTTGTCCACTGTTTGCCTGCTTAGTTTTGTTAAGTGGCTTCCTTTACCCTGAGTTCTGGAGTACAGATGGACCCAGGGGAATAAAGAGGCCAGGAAGGATGGAGGCTGGGCTGGGTCACTGGTTGATCTTGACTGCTTTTTCTGTGCCTTAGAATTGGTGCAGATCTGTGTGGCTCTCACTTATCCCCAGCCTGTGCTGCCTAGGTCCTGTTTGCACTGTGTTCCCTGCTGCGCCACTTCCCCTATGCCCAGCAGCAGTTCCTGAAACTCGGGGGGCTGCAGGTCCTCAGGAGTCTCGTGCAAGAGAAGAATGCGAAGGTACTGGCCGTGCGTGTGGTCACTCTGCTCTATGACCTGGTCACCGAGAAGGTGAGTGCCAGCACCTGCTCTGCCTTCCCCTTCATTTTGCTTTGTGTTCACTTCTGGTCATTTGACCAAAGTACCTTCCCAAATGCTTCTGTCCGGCATTTGGGACAGAATGGACGGACGAACGGATGGGTAGCAAAGATGTGTATCAAAAAGGATGTTATAAGAGACATGACAGCTCAGCTGGATCCCGAGGGCTGGTGGGAAGGGAGGAGGTGCTAGCAATGGTGAGTGCCAAGTGTGCAGGCAGTCAGGCATTGAGGAAGGCGTAGGAGGGATGGAGCAGCAGAGCTTAGGAGTCATTCAGCAGCCAGGAGACCAGGGCTAGGCTGGGCTGGTGCTAAGTCTGGGGCTCTAGAAACCTGGACACACTTCCTCTGGGAGCTTTGGCGCTGAGCAAGGGCTCAGGATGGACTCCTGTGGTTTGTTATCTGGGGGAGACTTGGTGTCCAGTCCACTTTGGTTTTTGCAAGCCTTTTTGAGAAGAGAGAAGTAGGCCTGGATTCTTAACCTCTGCAGTGGGCTCTCTTAGCCTCTGTGCCCATTGCTGACTGGTGTGGCCTGCTGCCTGATCCTGGGCTTGTTGCTCATTCACCATTGGAAGCTGCAGGCCTCCCACCCCCCAATATTTTCTCTAAGCCGTGGGTCTCTCCTCCCCTCTCCATCTCTCTCTCTGTGTCTCTTCCTCTCTCCTTTCTCCTCTCTTCCTCCTCTTCTCTCTCTTCCTCTCCCACTTTCTCTCTCTCTTTCCCCCTCTCTCTATCCCTTTCTCTCTCAGAGCCAAGTAGTAAGGCTTTTCATTTGGCATTGTAAGAGGAGGACCAGCAGGCCCAGAGGAGAACTTGTCCGCTGACACTGCCAGGGAGGAGCATACCTCTTTCCTCTGGTGTCCCCTCTGTAAGTGCTATGGATCTAGCTATTCTCCTGCAGGGAGGACAGTGATGACTCTGAGCCAGGGGACTTCAAGACCTCATGTGGTTCCTAAGGAAATAAGAACTTTAAGCAGACATGGGGTGGGTATTCCATAATGACCTAAGGATGCGAGTCATCAGCTTGTTTGGATAGACTACCATGTATACCTCAAGGCTTTGACTCTGCAGCTAAACCAGGTTTTCCTCCTCTGCCTCAGCACTGGAGAGCCTCTACTGCGGGCAGCACCTTGGTGTCTGGGCTTCTGTGTAGACATATGCCTACACATGCACGCACAGATGGCTGAGGGAGCATATGAAAAGCCAGGAGTCTAGGTGACTGCCTCCCAGGAGGCCCCTGGTAGCCCAGATTCATATAGAAATAGCTAAGCATCTCCTGATGGGAAGAGCCAGCCCAGCGTAGGTGACTGCTGCCTATTCTCACCCACCCTGTCCCCGGCTGCACAGATGTTTGCTGAAGAGGAGGCAGAGCTGACCCAGGGATCATCCCCAGAGAAGCTCCAGCAGTATCGCCAGGTTCACCTCCTGCCAGGCTTGCGGGAACAAGGCTGGTGTGAGATCACTGCCCACCTCCTGGCACTTCCAGAGCATGATGCTCGGGAGAAGGTGCTGCAGACGCTGGGTGCCCTCCTGGCCACGTGCCGGGACCACTACCGTCAGGACCTCCAGCTCAGCAGGGCACTAAGCAGTCTCCAGGCAGAGTACCAAGCACTGGCCTCCCTGGAACTCCAAGAAGGCGAAGATGACGGCTACTTCCGGGAACTGTTGGCCTCTATCAACAGCTTGCTAAAGGAGCTGAGATGAGGCTGCTGCACTGGTACCAGGAGTGGACTGGGACTATGCTAATGAGCACTTGGGTGGGCTCTTCCGGGGACATCAACCAGGAGGAGGACTTCCCTACTGGGGCATGAGCTTTATCTGAGCAGAGCTGGCTTGGGTATTAAACAGAGACATGAAGACTGTGGTGTGTCTCTTTGTCTGTGCACATCATGGGGGCCTGAGGAGAGTTCTGTGAGCTTCTAGTGATGGGCCTCTAGTGACATGTTGGTCAGCCCCGGGCTTCCAGTAACAGACTTCTCAAGAAAGGCCTGGTCTGAGAGTTGGCAATCTCTGGCTATTTCATTTTGAAAGTCATTTAACTTCTCACATAAAAGGGAATACTATTAGTAACAACGGAGAACGCGCATACAGCATTGCACTGTACTGGGCACCCAAGCTGTTGCTTCCCTGTTCAATCCATGAGGACAGCCGTGAGGATCATCTCATTGTGCCTTTACCTGGGCCAAAGGTCACTGGTACTGGTGAGGCCTGAGGGCATCCTCACATGGACTGTAGTATCAACAAGACCCAAGTGGACCCATGCTGCTGGAGTCCGCACGGTGGGAGGATGCTGGGTGGCCCTTGTATGTGGGCATTGATCTGGGAGAGAAGTGATCTTGTATCAGCTAACGGGATGCCCAGGCAAGCCAGACCTGCTTGGCTACTAAATAAGGCAAACGTGCTCCATCTGTGCCCTTGCCTCCAGTGTCAAGGGTAAGTCTAAGGAGGGGCAAACCCAGCCTGGCAAGTCTAGACTCCCCCACCCAAAGAGGCTGCGTGCCAGGCTGGGAGCCTGCTGCAAGTTGCCATGGCAACCCCAGTTCTGGGCTTTCCTGATTTGGATTCTGGTGAGTTTGTTTTTTAGTCTTTCCCAGTGCTCCTGCTGGCTCCTGAGGCCTCCATCCCCAGGAAGGGAAGCCGGGGAGGTCACTGTTGGTTTAGAAAGCTCAGCTTCACAGACCCAGAGAAAGGAAGGGTAAGCGGGTGGTCTTGCCCCTTGCAGTTCCTTTCCTGGTCTTCCTCTCAGCCCTCCTCTGCCCACATTAGCCACAAAGAAGCAGGGGTGACTGTGGTCATCAGAGCAGCAACTGGTCTTTGGGAAGGCCGCGTCCACCGTGGGAATCAGAATTGCCGCGTCCACCGTGGGAATCAGAATTCAGTCTGCCAGCCATGGGGACCACTGCCTTTTGGCTTTAAAGACCCAGCGCTGTGGTGTTGCATTTCCCAGAGGAACAAACAGTGACTTGGGGAGCCTGTGTGTGCTGCCTGAGCGGACACACTGAGACCATTCCTGCAAGAAGCAGGTTCGGGAGGATGGCACTGCTGCCTTGGCCACAAGCAAGGCATGGTTCAGAAGGGCTGTGCAGGAGCCTGGCCATGGCCAGGTCAAGTGGCACTTTGGAGATGTGGTCAGAGTGCCTGGGAGTGGGTTTTAGAAAGGAGCTAGTTGGAATAGGAGGAGCTGTAGGGAGCCCCAGCCAGGCCCCTGTGATAGCATACTCCCGAGCCCTGCCTGCTGGTCTGGCATATGGAAGGGATTGCCATGAAAAGAGTGTCACCACTTGATTTAGGTCCCTGCTGTCCCTTTGACCCTCGTGTATGATGCAGATCAGCACATCTGTATCTCCAGAGCAGCTAGGGGTTGTGATCCCTGGGGGCAGGGAAATAGCTTCTGAGGACTGCAGTAAGGGACAGGGTCCAGGTAGGCTGCTGAGCTCCGGGCTCACCCCACCCATTTATCCCCTTAGAGCATCACTGGAGGTGAGCTTAGTTTGTAACCTGCATGGCATCACCCAGGTCATCTCCTGGCTCAGAGTAGGGAGCCAGGGTTCTGGCTCAGGCTTCATGGGTTGGTTCTTGTCTGTTACCCTGGCCAGCATTGAGTCTTCAGGTCTACAAAAAGCTCCTTGGTTTGCCTTGCCTTTCAGTGCTGTCCTGGAAGCATGGCCAGGACTCAAGGCTTGTGAATTTTAGCAAGGCTGCAACCACTGAAACTGGAGAGTGAACCGCCCATCTCTGTCACGTGGTCAGACCTCCTGGAGCTGCCAGCTCCTCTACACCAATGGTTAGTATCTGGCTCCTGGGTTGCTTCTCCCAAGTGAGGATGAAAGGCAGCAGTGGGTGGGGTGGGCCTCGGTGTCGGGGGCCACAGTGTGGGGTGGGCTGCAGTGTT
>LOEQ01002266.1:164347-179632 GCA_001685075.1 Bramus lutescens | reverse complement strand
TGGGGGGCCACAGTGGAGGTGGTCTGCAGTGTGTGTGTGGGGGGGCTGATCCAAGGTCCCACCCCATTCCTCAGGAAGCTTGGTTTTTCTTAGTTTGCTTGCATATTCAGTTCTTTGTCCAAACTGTATGGTCCTGTTCTGAGATGAACGGTCATAGAAAGGTCCTCAGACACCCATGATGCCCAAGCTGAAATGAGGCTTGAAGAATAGAATCACCCAGGTAAGGCGGGAAGGGCTCACTTGAGAAAGCCACATTTGCCCATGCACCTCTTGCACACGCATTCTGGCTCACTGATGTGGGGCTGGCCGGTGCTGAGCAAGATGGAGCCAGATGACCATGGCAGACTCTGCAGGGCAGCAGGAGCAGAGCCTGTCAGGAGGGGAGGGGCCAGACCTGCACGGGACCCATGGGAATCACAAACATGCTCAGCTGGGGATAAAACAGTCTCTGTTAAAAATTAAATGATGCTGGGAGGTGGTGGCACACACCTTTAATCCCAGCACTCGGGGAGAGGGAGGCCAGCAAAGACAGGTGGATCCCTGTGAGTAGAGGCCAGCCTGGTCTACAGAGTGAGTTCCAGGACAACCAGAGCTACAACACAGAAACCTTGTCTCAAAAAAATTAATAAAATTATTATAACCTATGGCTCATTAATACATTAAAAGTCAATGGTAATTTTATAAATTAGTTTAAAAAAAGAAACCAATAAAGTTGAAAACAGTATAGAGAAATATCAGTGAAACTAAAAGGTGGCTCTGTCACAAATCACCATATTGGAGATGAAAGGGGCCATCACTGTGAATCCACAGCATTAAAGGTGAGAAGCAGATAAGCCGCCAACAACTGAATAAATGCGCTGTAAAGTCCATTTCACAGCCTGGAGAAAACAGCAATCCAGCCCGTTCCTCGAGAGCAAGGGTTTTTCTCTGCGCTTTCTATTGCTCTGCCACAAATCTCCACGAACTCAGGGCTGTAAACTTCTGCATTTACTTTCCTGCACTTCCACAAGGTTGTAAGTCTGACTCCATTCTCAGGTGTTGTGGGATGGGGCCTGTGCCCAGGACTTTCTCAATTTGGGGGAAATTCCTTGGCTCAGTCCCCTTTGGAGTCACAGAAAGCTAGCCAGGCTCCAACGTGGTATCCCTGCCTGCCACTTTTGTGGGCGCTTGCCTGAGGTGCTAAAGGGACCAAACCCAGAGCCTGGGAGAGCATGGTTGGTTCAGCTCCATTCACCGTGTTCACACCCTGAAAGCAAGGGCATGGGATCGTATCATAGATGCAGAGCACAGAACAAAACCCAGCTATATGTGCCTGGGACGGTTAATTTTAGTGTCACTTTTCCACAAAATAGAATCACCAGAGTAGGTGTGTGAAGATCCACCCCAAATGTGGGCGGAGCCTTGTGGTAGCAGCCTGATTAAAAGGGGCAAGGCAGAAAGCCTTTCCTTCCCCACCACCACACCTGGCTAATAGGCCTTGCTGCTGCCTCCTCTGCTGTCAGAACCAGCATCTCCAAGCCTCCATCACGGCAGACCAGCGACTCTCCAGGAGCCCCCCAGGTTTTTGGCACCAGATTCGAACAGCTGAGGCACCCAGCAGTTATCAGGTTCTCAACAGGCAGACGCTGTTGCTATTTGCAAGTGAGCTGATTTTTTTTTTGTGTGTGTGTGTGTGTGTGTGTTCACATATGTCACCCTGCCTGCTCTGTCCCTCTGGAGATCCCTGCCACATCACCCGCAACAGAAGGACCTTCCCTAACCTCACAAGAGTCTGCATAACGCTGCACCTGCCCTTCTTTTCTAAGGTCGATACCAAGGGCCATCTTCACAGTTCCCCAGGATTGTGCTGAAGTTCTGGGTGGGCCTTAGCAGCCAAATGAAATGAGAAGCAGACAGGTTAGAAAGCAGAAATGAGACGGTATTCACAGACCGCCAGTGCGCAAAACCACAGACTCCGCGGAAGAAGGGCTCCTGGAGCTTTTAGGTTTGTAAAGGACAAGGTGCAAAGTCTCTGCCCCGAACCAATGTGTTTCTTCTTTCTGTTACACTGGGCATAAATAATTAGATGTTAAAATCTGAAAGTGGCACTATATAGTCGGAACAGAAAAATGAAGTGTAATTAATGGCAGCAAAGGTGCAGGAATCTATGCTGGCAACTATACAATACCAGAGAAGAAAATCAAAGACGATCCTAATAATTGGGAGACATACTGAGCTCCAGGATTGGAAGGCTCGGTGCAGCTGGGATGTCAGCCTCAGCAAAGTTAATTTTATGTTTAGATGTTATGAGTCTTGTTTGAAAATTTAAGTGGAAACACAAAGGCATTAGAATGGTTAAAATAATTTTAAAAAGGAGGAGGGCTCAGACCAGCTAATTTTAAGACTATAAGCCCATGGGGCTGGAGGGATGCCCATCAGGGGTTAAGAGCACTGGCTGCTCTTCCAGAGGAGACCTGAGTTCAATTCCCAGCACCCATATGGCAGCTCACAACTGTTTATAACTCCTGTTCTAGGAATCCGACATGCTAACACAGACTACATGCAGGCAAAACACCATGTACATAAAATACAAATAATTTAAAAAAAAAAGACTACAAGCCCATAGGTATCAGGACCATATATATGACTTTGACCAAAGAGTACACACATAGCCAGACATGGTAATGGAGGCCTTTAATTCCAGCACTTGGAAGACTGAGGCAGGTGGATCTCTGTGAGTTTGAGGCTAGCCTGGTCTACTTAGTGAGTTCCAGGACAGCCAGAGCTATGTGGAGACTCTGTCTCCAAAAAACAAAGAATAGACATATAGATCAATAAATCAGACATGAACACAAATAGCCCCCCTGTGGTCAGGGTTGACCTTTCAGGAGGTCTGAAGCTTAGATCCTGCCTAACTCTAAAACTGCCTGGGTTTGTTTTGTTTTTCCTTTTCTATATGGTGCCTTTTTTATCTTCTTGTTTTGAGTTTTGAGACAAGGTCTCCTCCCCATATAACCCTGGATGGCCCAGAACTCACTATGTAGATCAGGCTGGACTTGAACTCACAGAGGTCTGGTGCTCTCTGTCTTAGCTATGCACCTCTGCATGGTGGCAGTGATTTGCATCTTGGAGACTTAACAGCAGAATGAGAACATCCTTCCTTTCCCCCCAGTTTCCTAGTGGTTTTTCTTTCCTTCTGTTGAGAATCCCCTTTTATTTGAAGAGAGCACTGTGGAGCTTCTTAGAGGTGTGTCCAGGTTTATCTATCACTACTCTTGCATGTTGGAGCCATTATTTAATTAGGTGTTACTTGACTGCAAGATACATCACCCTGACTGGGGTCCCTCTGATAGCCAAGGCAGCTGCTCAGTGACTATGAGCATGTCACAGATGCCGTGTGGACAAAGAACGATGCTCAGGCCGATGGTCATCATCGCAGGACAGAGCTGAACAAGTGTACAATGTGAAGCTTATAAAATGTTAATTTCTATAATTTTCTATTTAATATTTTTGGACCATGGTTGAGCAAGGGTAATTGGAATGAAGAAAAAGCAAAACTAAATGAGGAGTGGCTACTATATAGTTCAGTGGTTTTGGTTTTTGTTCTTTTTGAGACAGGCTCTCTTATAGAGCCCAGGCTATCCTTGAACTCAGAGATCCATCTGCCTCTGCCTCCCGAGTGCTGGGATTAAAGGTGCACACCACCTCAGCAACTGATTTTTCACCAAGGTACAAAGGTTAAGAAAGATTGTCTTTTCAATCAATGGTGCCATAGCAGCCAGACCTGTGGACCCCGAACCTCATGACTACTACACAGTTCAGCCTGTGTACCAAATCATGGATCTAAATCTAAAACTTTCATAAAAAATAGGAGACAAATCTTTGTGATCTACAGTCAGGCAGAGCTCTTAGATATAACACCAGGCTTATCATTCAGAAAACTAAAAATCCCGTAAGTTGGACTCAAAGTAAAATGTAAGAAACTAAGAAAAAAACGACAAGCAGAAAGTCCTTTGCAAATCACATATTTAACGAAAGGTTTATATCCAGAATATGCAGAGTTTTCAGAACCCATCTGTAGTCTACCTGATAAAAGACAAAAGATTTGAAAAGGCATTTCACCAAAGACACACAGATGTCTGCGGAGCACATGAACACACTCAACATCCTTAGCTGTTAGAGAAATGCACATAAAGCCACCATGAAACACACCACACACCTATACCCAAACACACACAGCCTGAGGATGCCAAGTGCCAGTGATGGAACAGCTGGAGCCTTGCTCACTGCTGCTGTCGAAATGCAAAATGGCATAGTACACTGGCTGTGAGGTTTGCAAGCCTCTTACAGTTAAACATACTTAGGACAGAACACACCCTTCTTCCTAGGTGTTTACTTGAGAAAAATAAAAATCTGTTCATACAAAAGCCTGTTCAAATGTTTCTATAAAATGTAATAAAAAGACAAAGCTAGAAACAGTTCCAGTCCCTTAGAGGAATGAATGGATACACTGCACCCGCTAGTGAACTACTCACTACTGAAGCCTGAGCAAGGTGCTCACGGCAGTGCATGCTGCTCAAAGGCTCCAAGCTCCCCGAGATGCACCATGCAAGATGCAACCAGATGCAAAGGCTAAGAACAAGGGATTTAATTTATATAGAGGCACTAGAAGCTGTGCCCCAACTACCCTGGGATAGCATGAGGGAGCCAGGTAACCTGTGACATCAGAAAGAGTAGGTTTTACTATATGTAAATTCTAACCTACTTTTAAATTTTAATTCTATTTTAAAAGTTTCAAATTTTATTTATGTGTGTGGGTGTTTTGCCTGCATGTATATCTGGGTGTCGTGTGTGCCTAGTGCCCACAGAGGCCAAAAGAGGGTGTTGGATCCCCTGAAATGAGCCACAGATGGTTGTATGCCACCATGTGAATTGAACCCCAACAAATGCTCTTAACCACTGAGCAATTTCTCTAGCCCCACCCCACCTTAAATTTTTAAAAACCAAAAGCAAGAGTGAGCCTCAGCAGTCCCTCCACCCATTGCTGCTTTTCCTGTGTTATGCTCTGGAGGCTGTTCACCCTTGCTGTCTCAGGGTGACTGCACAGCCCAGGGATCCTATGCCAACTCTGGTTCAGAACAGCAATCAGGATGGGACAGTGATGAAACATGGTAACAACCTGTACCAAAGAAACTGGGACACCCATTCAAAGATGGAAGCTTGTCTTCTAAGAAAGTGATGGTAGACATGGTGGCTCACCATGCATGTAATTTTGATACTGGGGAGTCAGGAGGGTTCAAAGTTTAAGGCCAGCCTGGTCAACAGTGTGAGGCCATCTCAAAACTAAAAAAATACACAAATTTTAAAAAGGGCAGAAAATGCTACTGCCAATCAAACATATATGTTAGCACAGTGGTGACACGGTAGGTAGGTAGCACAGGACCTGGTGACAACTGTCTGATCAGCAACACTGGCCAACAGGTATGGTTCTAACATGTTTAGCTCCTTCAGAAATGTCAAACAACATTGATGTCATTTGTTGGTGACATAGGTTGGCTGTGGCACAAGAGCACAGTGAGAATTAGTGGCGGCTGCTGTTAAGTCGTCACCTCAGTTGACAAAGGCATGCTTTATTGCTTGTAAATGATGCGGAGTGGAGGCATAGCCTCTTCCAGCCCCGCCCTGGACATTTTAGCAGTAGGCACCGTTTGGGTGCCACAGGCCTGTACACTGTCATGGTGGGACAGACAGGAGAAGCAGAACTCAGAGCTGAGCCCTGCACCATGGCACAACACAGGCATCAAGGAGCTGAGAGAGAAGAAATCTGAAGCATCACAAAAGCCTAGAGCAGGTAGGTACCACATACAGCTGTAGTTCATGGATGGTTGGCACCTGGGGGATGTTGGTGGGATTAGACCTTGAAGTTGGCGTTGGGGTCAAGCCACGTGGTGCCAGGTAACTTGGATGAGGGGTTTTGCCTCTGCATCTGTTGCCTCAGCCTGAGGGCTCAAGAGATGAGAACACAGACACCTGCCATGCTGCAGATACGGGTGACATGCTAAGAACTGGACGACTCTGGCATGTTCACCGCAGCAGCTCCTTATTGGGGAGGTGGCCCTGGCCCGTGTGGAAGGTCCAGCAGGTTGGGCCTGGAAGCTCTGAGCAATTGGGTGCTACAGGGGTTAAGTTGGGGAAGAGGGCACAGAAGGGGGCAGGGTGGTTAGGAACGCACAGACCTTGCAGGTAAAGAGGCTTGGGTGCCCTGCAATGACTGTGTGGGTTGCTGCGAGGAGATCGGAGTGGAAGGAGCAGCGTGGCAGGTGAGGGAGCGACACGTAGAATAGGGACTTGCGCCTTTGCTCACTCAGGCCTCACCAAGTTGAGAGGAGCAGGTCTTCCTGGACCCAGGTCAGCAGTATGAGGCAGAGGGGAGTGATGTCCTGAAAAATGTCAAGGGGTAGGGACCAGCACCTCCCTGGGATCTTCATGAAGGCCCCACACAGTAGGTCACATAGCATACTCTGTGGCACCACAAGATCTGCAAGGACTCCCAAGTGTTTCAAGATCTTGATCTGGCTTCTTCAGTTGCCCGCTTTTTTACAAACAACTCTACTATTCTGATAGAGGACACAGCCAAGACCATGCCTAGGACATGAAGTGACAGACACAGAAAAGAAAGGATCCCAGAGAGCAGTGTGTGCATCGTGTAGATGGTAAGGCCCCAGTCTCAGACACAAGACACAGGTGGCAAGTGCACACATAGGCTGATAAAGAACTTGATGCAGAAGCTGGGCTTGATTGCTGTGGCTGCAGGCTGCTTAGGCCTTGGCCTCTGCTGTGGCAATGCCGGAGCTGGAAAGCAGACTGGATAGATAGGCACTGGGGACTTGTGGTGGTGCTGCAAGTGAACTGGCTGGGGACAGACAGCATGCAGAGCTTGACTGACAAGCTATGGCAGTAGCATGCGAGCGTCTTCTCTTCCAGTCCCAGGTGCTTGGGGCATCACAAGGTTACAGCTGAACTATACAACACACAACCAGGCCTGAGGACACAGAAAAGGCATCCAGAAACCCAGCACAAAGATGAATCTCTTAAGGGGTCAACCCCAAGTTCCTGCTCAGGCAGACAATGCAAGGAGTAGGCAGTGCCGAGGTCACATAAGCCTGGAGTGCCTGGCAAGCTGGGATGATTTTCTTCCGTCACCCAGGTACTGCAAACCAAAGCCCAGGGCCCAAACCCAGGCCAGGACTCCAGCTCCACCATGAGGACCCATGGATAAGACAGATGGACGGGTGTTGGTGTGGCCTTCCACGGCATTTGCAGATGGTTGGCAGCCTATGCTGTATTTATAAACTTGAGGCAAGATTTGTTACAAACAACTACAAACACTGCAGGGAGTCTGGTGTCGGTGATGGGGACTTATCTCCCTTACACGTGCAGCAAGTGACCTAGGGTCCTAATGATTCAAACAAGACCACCACATGTGACCAGCAGAAACAAACCTGGTGATAAGGTGACTCTTGGTGTACTTAAGTACACCAGCACAGTGCAGCAGGGAAACTGGGAAATGGCCTCCAGAGAACAATAGACGACTCAGGGGAAGGCAGCTGCCATGTGAGTCACTCTATGGAAGAGTCCATGCAACAAGAAACTGGGCCTGGCAATGGCATGCAGCCACCTCTCAGCTGTGATGCATGACTGCATGCGCTGTAGGGGACGTCTCAGAGGTAACAGATTATTGCAGAGGTGGACACAGCCGGAGACTGTGCGTGCGTCTTAAAGGTGGTCTCATTTTGCTACTTAGCCAGAAAAAGGGTGACTGGGAATGCAGGCAAGGTGGGAAATAGCAGGGAGGACTTGATGTAGGGAGAGCAGACAGCAGGTGTGCTCTGGCCACGCTAAACAGTTAAGAGCATCAAGCTTAACATCAACCATTTAAAGCCAGGAATCTGGGGAAGATCAGTAAAGTAGGAAATGCTGCACGGGAGGACAGGGTTCAGGCACTGCAGGAGTGGAGGGCGTGTGTGTGTGAAGGCACACTGAAGGAAGCGTGACTAGGAAGTTGTGTCCCCCTCATAAGCAGGTTTGAGAAGATAGGAACAAAAGCCCAGTCTGACAGACTGTGGAAGGCCATCACCTTGACCACGGGACAGCAACTGAGTGGGCAAGGTAAGAGTTGATTGAACTAGCAGAAAGGAGAGACTCTTGTAAGGTGACAATGGCCACAGCCATCACGTCCCAATCAAGTGCTTATATGACTATGTGCCCACGGCCTTGACTTGAATCCTAAGAATGGTTATGAAAACTCAGAGGGGAAGGACACAGGCTGGGCCGCTGACACGACCTAACCTCCTGCGTGAGCCGAGAGCTGGCGCCTTCCCTCCCTAGGCAGCTACTATCCTGGGAAGTGGGGCGCTGGGGTTCAGAGGCATGATGAGTCAGAAGTCTATGATTCTTACTGAAGGCAAAGGAATAACTTCTTATTCTTGGTTTCATAGTGGACTTTATTGGGAAAATTAGTGTAAAAAAAAACAGATTCATAAAATTTAAATAAGACAGTAGTAAAATCTTACCTCATAGCTATGGTCATGGCTATAGAAATCACAAATGCCTAGGCAAACACTATTCTGCCAGGCTTCTGCCAGCCCAAGGCAGGAAACATTGCAGTTATTAGAAGTAAGGCTGATGATGAATTTGCATTTGATGCTGGAATAACGGGGGAAGCGTGTTCTGATTATGGCATCATATCTTTCTAGCCCAAAAAAGCAGCTCTATTAATGTCCTGCAGCAGAGCACATTAGTAACTGTAGCCATGCATTATAATTCCCATTTTGTTTCATAAAGAAAATAATCAATTTCCTACACAATACATTATGCTTTATTGTTTCCTATGGATTATTCTTCAGAAGTAGTTCCTTCTCTAGGCTGTTCCTCAGGCTGCCCAGTGGCTTACCCTGGGTCCACCTTGGCCATTTAACTCCACGCTGCCCAATGGTAGGGCTGAAGGCACCTCTCTCCTCCAGCCCTCATCTCTACCTAGAAAACAGACCTCATCCGACTCTGAAATGTGACCAGAAGTTAATGTGGTACTCTTTGGTTAAGGAACTTTTATTTTCATTTAAGCTTATAAAAATATAGCTAGAAATATACTTCTGAATTCTAAAGCTTTTCTTTTAAAACAGCTTTAACACAAACACGTCCTTGCAAAATTCACCACCTGGTTGGGTTGGAAATCTGCTACCTCCCATGGAATCTAAGCGTTTTCTACTTAGCAAATACATTTGCATGAAGCATTTGTAGGCCCCATGGGCGGAGAGGCTCAGATGCTGTCCATGGCTTTGAACTCACTAAGGGCCTGCACGGGGCTCACATGCTTCTTCTGAGAGGCTCGTTTAATCTTGGTCTGTGTTTCATCCTGCTTCTCCCTCTTCACCAAGGGCTTCTTCTCAGGCGCCTTCATCTTCCATGACACAGCCGGAAGGTTGAGGGATGCCATGCCCTGTGACTTCTGATATTTGGTAGAAGCCACATAGGAAGCCTTAACTGTCTGCACCACAGCATTCATCAAGTTCTTGGCTGCCTGGATCAGGGACATGGCGCTGTCCACCTACAAGGGAGAGACGGAGTGGTGAAGAGCCTGACGCTCCCTGTATACACGCAGGCCTGGTCACAGCAGCTAGGGCCTCCACCGCCTTAGGTTCAGGGCCTGAGGGTCTCCGGAGCGCTGTGCAGAGGCTGTTACTGCTCTCTCAATGGCAGTTCTTATCCACATAACCTGCAAATACTTGCCTTTGAGAAGAAATGGTGACAACACAAAATATAAGATCACCTCAGCAACCCTGTCCCCCAGGGCTGGGGACTCTGGATGGTCCTGACTGAGCGCAAGGCTGTGTAGCACTGGTGCCATGAATAGCGACAGAGAAGAGAAGACTTGAAGTCAGACCACTTCCATCCAACACACACTGGTGATCTCAGGTATGGGGTCTGGTCTCCCATTAGAGAATAGAGAGTGTTCTCTCCAGACATAGAAAAATGTCTCCTCTTCTTGCTCATGGTGACCTGATGAACTGCTACAATTCAGCTCTTTGTGGGTAGAAACTGAGAAAGCAGCCTACACAGCTCTACTTGGTAATTTCTGAGCAGGCTTCATTACTCTGGGGGTGGGGAAAGTAAAAACACCCTTTCCCAAAGAGCGGCGAGCAAAAGGAAGAGACCAGGCCTGGCAATGGTTCCAGCTGTCACCAATCATGCCATCTAAAAAGTGCTGTAGTTCAGAGAGATAGTGTGTGATCTGTGGGATTCCAGGAACCAGATGGGTTTTGCAGTTTCTGGTCTCTATACTTTCTGTGTCTGAGGTAGGTAGGTGGTATAGGGGCATATACTTTCAGCAAATTCCCACTAGCCACCACTTCCCTTTGCCACACTTACCCCGGAGACGACAAGCTCTCCACCAAGGTTCTGCACTTCAGCCTTGACCTTGCTACAGATGTTGAGCTGGTGGCAGTAGAGAGCGATGCGCTGGAGGTAAGCCAGCAGGTCCTGCTTGCAGGCGGAGTCTGGGCACTGATGGGACAAGAAACTCAGCACTGTGTGTTCCCAGACCCACTGAGATAATCCCTGCTCCCAGGCTGTTTCTCAAAGGCTCCTGTAGGCATTAGCATGCTCCCTCCTTTCCTGAAGGAACAGAGGCCAAGAGGGGTGAACTGCTCTGTTCTCTAAGGCCATTACAGCCCAGGCAGGTCACTGCATGCGGTACCTGGTGACGCACCCTGAGCCTCAGTGCCTGCTGGCAAACGACCACTGTACGCCTAGGTCTCCAGTCCCAGGGAGAAGCTCTGGCCCTACAAGGTGATTTCAAGGAAGGGCCTAGTCATACAGAAAAGTCAAAGTTCTGAGTTATGTAAATTAACCATCTCTGCCTCAGGCACTGTCTGCTCAACAAGGGGTGTACAAGATAAGCCCCTGATGACAGATACTCACTCTAGGCAGAGATGATTACCAAAAGTTAGAAGTGTGGCCCTGCCCAGACTGCACTGAAGCCCAAGTGTTTAGGTCTCATTAGAGAGGGAAACAGTGCTCCCATCGAGGCGGGGGCGGGATGAAGTGAGCAGCAATAAGGTATAAAATGGAGCCTATACTCCATGCTGAAAGCTTTTAAATTTTTCCTAAGATGCCACCAAAGCAGGACATATTCAAGTCAGATTTGCAATGTAAAATGACAGTGTTGATGGCTGTATGCAGGATGGAGAAAAGAATAGGTTATAGGCCACAGTGGTCCAGGTAGGTGAGAGATCAATAGAGCTACTGACTTCAGACAGCAAAGACCAGGTCCAAAAGGCTTTTCACTGGGTAGTCAAGAATGACAGTCAAATGGTGGCTTGAGTAACGAGGGGCAGCTGTCACTCATTCTGCAGCATGGATAACCCTGAAAACCCACAACTGATAGACCTTTTCTGGCTTAAGTCGTAGCACCACAGGAATGTGCTGTGATAGAGAAGCCTGTTTCAACCTCTAACAGCCCCCAAAGCTCCCAAGTTCTACAGAAACCTCAGCAAGAGGCCAGCATACATCAGTGCCAGTGCTGGGACAGGCAGGATATGCTTCTGCCCAGAAATGGAGTTCTCAGGAGGGAGAAAGAAAAGAAATGGTAGAGGATGGTTTTAATGATTTAGGGATAGAAAGTTTTTGGACATACACACCCAACTCCTGAGACTTGTCAGAGAAGCAGATCTGAGAAATCCTTAGTAACGTATGCTGGGATTAATTAAGTAGGTTAGGGCAGTTTTCAAGGATAAACTGTGGCCCCTGAAAATGATCACAGACAGAGCTACCTCAGCAGTGGGCCAGGCAGACTGACTTACATGATCTGCGATTGTTCGGCCAAGCTTATCCATCCTGGATCCCGCCTCGGCAATTTTCTTGGCAGCACTGATCACATCTGATGTATTTTTGAGTGGCCCTTTGCCTCTGAAAAGAGAACAGGATCCCTGTCTGTGAAGCCCCTCCTGGTTGGAGGTGAATGGAGAAGAGATGTCAACAAAGCATCAGGGTCCTGGAGAAGTAAACTCCCTCTCTGCAAAGTCTGCAGAGTGGGCTTCTGCTCACCGGGTGAAGTCGGTCATCTCCATCATAATCATGCACATCTGTTTGGCCAGCACGATGATGTCATTGCCACTGTCATCCCATTTGGATACTTCAGCATCCAGCTTGCTCTTTTCTTCCTGGAAGCTGGCCACCTGTTCTGCAATCTTTGCTTTTTGCTCCTGAGGAAGCTGAGCCATGATTGCCTACAATCACAAGCCAAACCACTCTTAGGAAGTTCTCACAGAGCATTAGCCAAGACTTCTAGCAGCAATCCACAACATGGGTAGTGGGAGGATGCTTTAATAGTTTCACTTTGCCTGAAGGGCTATTTTCTTATCCTTGCAGAAATTTTCTGCAGCCTAAGTTCCTGAACCACTTCCCGAACATGTCTGAATGTGGAGGAAACAGCACAGGAGGCTAACTCAGTGGCTTCACAGCCACACCTGTGCTGATCTTATGGCCTGACTCTTAAAAGTTTCAAGCTTGCTGTTCTTTGTGGCAATAGGAAAGGAGAGAAAGGGGTGTGTGGGTGGAGCCCTGCACAGACATTCCCAAGTTCGAGAGGCCTACCAGAGGTCTCTGGTAGTGTGAGAAGACAGAGAATCTGCTGAGGAACACACACCTTAGCTACTTGACAAGTAGCACTTTGGGGGCCAATTGCCAATTCAAGCCCACAGCCTAGGCTCCATCCTCTTGGAGTGAGACTCCAAGTGCTCACGACTCAGTAAGGCCTAGAGCAGGGACAAGCTCTCTGATGGATTTCCATGGAGTGAGAAAATAGACTTCTTAGAGATACATCTTGGCATACTTCCAAAAGCAGAGATCTTATTGACTGAAGACTTAATGACTCCAATGCAATGGTGCTGACTTGTTTTCTTGAATGTACTAGTGGGTTTTATGGGCTTTTTGGGGGTTATTTTTAAGGCCCATGAATAATTAAGAGCTCGCTCCCATAGTTATTAATGCAATGGGTAGAAGTATTTCAAAATTCTTTTTAACAAACATTATTCTGATTAGATTGGCAGCCTTTTCTGACTTGGGGTACCATAAACTGGCAGCCCAATGGGTAGTCGAGGCCCCAGGTTCTAGTCTTGTTCCTAGCTGAGGAGGCATGTGGTGGGAAGCCACAAATGACCAGTAGGTGCCATGACTTAGGTTTTAGATCATAACACCAAAAACAGACAAGAAGAACGGAGCCCTGAATACTACTAAATATCCTAGAGGAGAAAACAGCCAGGGAGCCTTACAGAATAAGTCAGAGGGCCAGGGAGAGGATTCTCACCCGGGCACTTTGTCCAGCTATTAGCTGATCATCTTCCGTCTGCACGCTTGTCCTACTTCTGACATCAAAATCTTCCGTCTCAAAGTCAGAGTCATCCAATTCCTCGGGGGTCTGCAGCCAAGACAAAAGACTATGAGTCAGACAGAGTCCCCTGCCTCCAGACTCCCTGAATGACATCTCGGCAGAGCATGATGGCCCAAAGTGTGGTCACTGGGAGTCGTTTGTGGGCCTCCACACCTTCACCTTTTTTTTCTTGGTTTTTGGAGACAGGGTTTTTCTGTGTTACCAGTCCTGGCTGTATAGGAACTTGCTTTGTAGACCAAGCTGGCCTCAAACTCACCAAGATCCACTTTCCTCTGCCTCCTGAGTGCTAATTAAAGGCATGCACCACCACTGCCTGGCCACACCCTCACTTTTTAAAGAGAGCTCCTTTCATAGGGTGAAGAGCACAGGCTTGCTGTAACATAAAGATTTCACTTTTAATACAGTTTCCCAAGGGATCTGCATCTGCACATGAAGGTGAAAACTACCCTTGGTCAAAAGTCTTTAAATTAGGTTTGTTTTATACAGCAGAAAGCATTCTCATAAAAATCCCACTTTATGACAAGAAAATGACAAATTAATACTGGACTTTCTCTCTGGATGCCAAAGGCTATTTTGAGGAATAAAACAAAGCAATATATTATTAAAACTCTTATTTTACTTTTATCAAAGAAAAAGAGAATACAGCAGATAAGTAATCAGTGTATACCAATGGGATGGACTGCTGCTTCTCATTCTCTGCTTTAACTACTTAGTAAAATTTGTATTTTGTACAACCTGCCAGCCTCTCCTCATTAGCTACTGACTGACACTGTTATTAGGCAGGACAGCTGGGGTTGGCTTTTAGCCCAGACAACCAGCCTGTGACAGGAGGGCACTGAGGTCTCCTCTCCACCAGGCCCTAAGGCAAGTCATGGCCAGGGTCTTGTTGTGAGGATCAAGTGACAGAACATGTGGGAGGCACTCAGGAACATGAGCATGGGTTCTGACAGGCAAAGGCTGGGCCTACCTTAGAGAAGTAAGAACAGTGGTGGGCAGGGATCACAAGGTATCAGAGCCACAAAGATCCTGTCAGGGTGACCTCCAAGCTCTGGTCACAGAGCTGGTGTGCTAAGTCTAGAGAGGTTTCCACAGCAGCACCTGCCCACAGCCTATCTGGGTTCTAAGAACTGTTCTTGAAAGAAAAGTTCCTTTTCCTTTGTTCACTCACTCACTCAGCTATTCTAACAGGAAACCAGAGGAGCAATGGGCAAAGACTGAGTCAACTATATGACCTCCTAGAGCGCCGCAAACAGCCATCACGTTGAGTGGAAACAGGCAGATCTGTGAGCAGGGCAGTGGGACGTGCAGGTGGGAGACTGAGGAAAAGCGATTGGCTCACTGGCTGGGTCCCAGCTCAGGTGAGAAGAGCAGCAGATGACACAGACTGTGGCCCAGGGGCTGATGCCCTGGGCTAAGGGGCCTTCGGGCAGAGGTGTGGGACTAGGTAAGGGATGCCAGGTCTTGGACCAGGGTGGGAACATGAACATTCCCAACAGGGAAGACAAAGCCAATCAGACTTGCTGTTTGATCAGGGAAGCCACAGTGTAGATCCAAGCAAGTGGAGGAGTTAACTATTGAGTAACCTGGCTTTGGAAGCTGGGGCTCACTCCTGGGCACAGTAACTGAAAAAAGGTTATAAATTGGCTATGTAAGTATGGGACTTAGCAAAATCAGCCTCTGTAGAAAGCATATTTTATGCCCATCAAAATCCCAGCAAAATTCTTCAAAGACCTCAAAAGAACGGCACTCAACTTCATTTGGAAAAGCAAAAAACCCAGGTAGCCAAAACAATCCTATGCAACAAAAGAACTTCTGGAAGCATCACAATCCCTGACTTCAAACTCTACTACAGAGCT
>LOEQ01002266.1:144080-162234 GCA_001685075.1 Bramus lutescens | reverse complement strand
CACAGGCATCATCAAAGCTTTACTTTTGCTGGTTCCTGGCCAATCTCACTTCTGCACACACCTAGAGGTCCAGAAGGAGGTAAAGACCTGCCATTCTTCATCCCAGCACAGAACTAAATATAGTACTCAGCCATTTATGTGCCAGGCCCGTGCTGAAAACACTGCCTGTTTTTCATCCAATAAAGCCATTAATTTTTAAACATTTATTTTATGTGTATGGGAGTTCTGCCTTCATGCATGCTTGGCATACTCCTAGGCCAGAAGAGGGCATGGGATCCCCTGGGACTGGGTTTCAGATGGCTCTGAGGCACCATGTGAGTGTCCAAACACTCAAAAGAGCACCAGTGCTTTTAACCACTGAGCCCTCATTCCAGCTCTCCAGTAAAGAGAAGAGAATAACATATCAGAGAGACAAAGGGATTATTTTGGAGGAGGCACCTAAGCTGCCTGCCTCCTCCTGGGATGAACTTTATCAGTACCTGCTGCTTCTTCAGAATGGTGCTTTATGTCTGAGCCACCTCCTAGGGAACACTACACAGCTTTGATCCCATTGGCTTTAACGTGACTTCAAGCAACACGAGCAGCACTGGAGTATATGGAGCCTTGGGACCCATTAACACCATATTATACCACTGGCTGCCACAGTTCAATCAGATCAGCCTTTATAGTAGATAAGAGACTTCTGCTTTAACTTTAAAAAAAAAAATTTTTTTTAAGTGGCATTTTTAATCTATTTTGTACATGTGGAATTCAAGAGGACAACTTGCAGGAGTTGATCCTCTCCAACCATGTGGGTCCTGGGGATCAAATTCAGGCCACAAGATTTGGTGGCAGACACCTTCATCCACTAAAGCATCCCAGGACCACCTGGGTTCTTCTTTAGCACAGCACTCAAAGACTTAAAGCCTCTGCTATCTTGCAGTTGTACCCACAACCGTTCCTCTTCCCAGCTTGGGACAATTTTCCTACCTCAACCAGAGAATGGTGATCTTGCCTAAGTGTTTCAACACTGCATACAAAATGGAGGCAACAGGCCTTCAACATGTTCCCAAACTGACATGGACACAGACAAATGATGACAATGAGACCCAGGTAACCCTAAGAGCAACATGCTAAGAGATCCTTAGCTATGGAAAAGGCAGTTCGGAAGACACAGGCTCAAGACATGTTTGACAGAGAAATCTGCAGTTTCAGAACCCTACCCTATTCCAGTTCACAGGGAGGTCTAGGTCATTCTGCTGCTTTGTCTGAGAAGGGTGACATAAGACTCAGAGGTAGTTCTTCCACTCAGCCATGGAGCATCATCAGGGGCTACCACTCCTTATCCTGAACAAAGTCTAACCTCCTGCCTGGGTTTCCCTTCAAGGAGAGGAGCGTTCCTTCTGAACAGAAGTACAGTAACTCTACTTACCTTAAGAAGAAGCTCCTTCTCTGAAATTTAAGAGAATATTTTCTGTAGTTTCCCCTGTAACTCTTTAACTATTCTGTTCATCCATCTAAGTTCCCTAAATTAATTTAAGCCCAATCATGCTAGAACTCTTTGTTTGGTCTATATTTGGGTTCTATCTCATTCTAACAGCTCAAACCCATGGTTTAATACACACACTGTATCTGCTGAGCTCCAGAATCCATGGTTCAATACATTGCACTGTATCTGCTGAGCTCCAGAATCCATGGTTTAATACACGCACTATTATCTGCTGAGCTCCAGAACCCATGGTTCAATACACTGCATTGTAGCTGCTGAGCTCCAGAACCCGTGGTTTAATATGCCGCATGGTAGCTGCTGAGCTCCAGAACCCATAGTTTAATATGCCACACTGTAGCTGCTGAGCTCCAGAACGACACATTGCTCAAGTTAAATGAGAAGAAGCTACTGAAATGTCTAGAATGTGGTTATTCACCCTTATCATCAGCACTGCTTTCCTGATGTCCCGAATGCCATCATATACAAGGCGGGAGGCATCGATAAACTCATTCTCATCCATAGGCTGGGCTGGGTCTGAGCTGAGGGCTTCCACAGCTGCTTCCACTTGCTCAGTGAACCGTGGCATGACTATGGAGACAAGAGGTAGGCAGGTCACACTAAGGAGACAGCACTCCACAATCCTTTCCTGAATCCTTGAATAGGCAGTAGAGTCAAGCTTAGGACAAAGATCCTCTGTGTTTCTACTCTTGTGCCCAGTACTCACCAGCAAAATAAACCACAATGTTCATAGGTGAACTTACGGACAATATTTTACAAGGACTCAATCACCTTCTCAGCAGACTCTGATCTAGAATTGAGTTGACTGAGAACTGAAATGATACTAACTACTTTGAGACCTTAAGAATGGACCTACAAAGGCTAGAACAGTAGTTTAGTGGTAGTAAACTTGTCTAGCATGTAAGAGGCTCTGGGTTCAATCTGCAATACTTGGGGGGGGGGACCCACCTTCATTTCTTATGTGTTCACTAGCAGGACGCTATGCACAAACTAAACTAAAACACAGGCATCATCAAAGCTTTACTTTTGCTGGTTCCTGGCCAATCTCACTTCTGCACACACCTAGAGGTCCAGAAGGAGGTAAAGACCTGCCATTCTTCATCCCAGCACAGAACTAAATATAGTACTCAGCCATTTATGTGCCAGGCCCGTGCTGAAAACACTGCCTGTTTTTCATCCAATAAAGCCACTAATTTTTTAAACATTTATGTGTATAGGAGTTCTGCCTTCATGCATGCTTGGCACACTCATAGTACATCAAAGACACATAAAGGAAAATGTGCTCAAGAACTGTCTAATAACCAACTTCTCGCTAGTATGATGAGCCACCCAGTGTGTATAAAACCAGAGCTGAGTTCTGTGTGTATAATCCCGCAGGATTTGGAATGATGTTGGGAGTCATCATGGGGACCCAGGAGAATACTAGGACAGGGGACAGTCCTCAGACCTGTGTTGGAGAGCAGCTTGGTGGCTTCCAGAACCTTTTCTGTGTAAACTCCTGGCTCGTAGTTGTCCATCTCTGAGGTGACTACATGGATGACTCGAGCTGCCCGGCCTCGAATAGCGCCAGCAGTACGGTCCAGCCCATCCACATCTTTCTCTTGGAGGGCAATGACACACTTGTTCACATCCTCCAAAATGTGATTCTCTGAGGAACAATCAAAAAGCTGAATGAAGGATCAGGTCTTCTACTAAAGGGTGACATAGTAGCATGGCATGTTGTATACAGAGGACAGGCTTGGTGCCAACCATATATGCCTAAAGTTTTGCATACAAAGCTGGGCACAAGCACACATTGGCATGCCGGCACTCAGGAGAGTAGAGCTAGAATAGAGCTTGAACTAATTCCTGTAAGTTATGCTCTGTCTCACCCATATCCCAAATAAGCAATGTTAATAAAAACAAGCACACCACCTTCAATAACTGCTTCTTTGTTGACTGTCGTTGAACAAATGTCACAGTTTGAATCAGAAAAACAGTTCAACATCAGGCTGTACCTGTCCAGTGTTTCCTCTCCTTCCAGGAGATGCCAATAGTATTTAGGAGGCAGCAAGATTGAGATCAGAGGGTGCTAAGAAGCAGGTTTAACTCTCTAGGGCACTGAGAGAATACATCTGAGATGAAAACATTTACATACACCTGTAGTCTCTAGAGAGGGAAATCTGTGAATCCAGCTGACTACTAGGCACACAACTAGATTTGAAGACCCCAAACCATTTCCTTTCAAAGCCTGACACTGTTTTTAGAAACCCCAGGGCAAGAACTTCCAATCTCATTTGAAATAGCAAAGGGAAAGCAAGCCAAAGGACCAAGGGAACTGTACTTGGAGGAGCAAGCTGCAAGCTGCACACAGGCACCATGATAGTAGAAGCAGAGCTACACAGGCTCAGAAGAGGGTGACCGGCAAATATACCAGCACACATGAAGGGGCTGCAGTGGGTAGCAACATGACCGTCTCCTTTCCTGGGATATATGACAGCTCTTGGAAGTTATGTCAGTTAAAGACATGGTTCTCTGTCAACAACAATATGTGGCATAGCATATGGAGAGAGCTTCTTGTAGAAGAGCTAGAACAAAGGTAGCAAATGCAATCTGTTTTAAGAAGCACATTGGGGTCGTGTATGTTTGATGGCATGTACCATTTATGCTTCAAAAGGTCAGTATCTAGGACTGGTTTCTAATTCAACTACTTGTAGAAGCCATTATTCCTTCCTTCACAGCCTCTACTAACACGCATAATCAAGTTACACATGACTGTGTCTGGAAAGGAGGTAACAATTTGACTCAAGACACGAAAAACACAGAATTTATGTTTCCTCTAACCTAGATGTGAACCAGAAGCAAATGGTACTTATCAAACTTAGGGGACAGAGCCACTGCAGTGCCATGCCATGGGCTAAGGACACCATGGACTTCAGGATGCCTCCTGACTTTTCCCAACCAGGGTGCTGGTAGCAGTAAATCAGTCTCTCTGTTTAGCAGTTACTACTGGCATAGAATGGGAACTCCCAAGAGAAGAACTAGTTAACCACACTGGTACACACTTGCCATCAGCAGCCAAGAGGCAGGAGGACTGCAAGTTCAAGGCCAACCTGAGCTATATAGTAAGGTCCCATTCAAAGACTAGTAATGCTAGAACACTTGCCTATCATGTGCACAGTCCTGGATTCCATCCCTAACACCATGGAGGTAAGGAGAACAGGAAAAAGCAATAATTAATGATATGGGGAAAATTAAAAAATGGAGTTGGTTTCAAAAGTCTTTCCAAGGAAAGCTAAGAAACAAGAATTCCCACTACGAAAGAGAACATGTGACAGGTGGTGGCGCACACCTTTAATCCCAGAATTTGGGAGGCAGAGGCAGGAGGATTACTGTGAATTAAGGGCCAGCTTGGTCTACAGAACAAGTTCCAAGACAGCCTGAGAGACACAAAAATAACCTGTCTCAAAAAANAAAAAAACAAGAAAGAATGATTCCATGCCATTGCACTATCAGGAGTGTAAAACCACAATTTCTAGCATAAATTTCAGGATCTTTATACCAACTAGAAGAAATGGACCTGAAGCATCTTTTAAATCCAAACCCCCTACATACTAATAACAACAAAGCAAACGTATACCAAACCTGTCCATCATTCAAGGCCTCAGGTGTTGAAACTACCTTTTCTGAAGGCAACACAAGATCAATGTGAAAGATATACTTTGTATTACAAAGGTAAGAATGTTAAAAGAAAAGGTTCTAAGAAAACTACAAACCAGTTTTTTTTTCATATTATTTCTTTTAATTCTCATCCCTGTTTCAGGGTGGTTAACACTTTGAAGGGGGTTAATACCACCTCACATTCAGTGATGTACTCTACAAAAAGCATCATCTAGATATCCATGTTTTCAAAACTAAGCCCCAATTTTAATAAATTCATCCTGACTCTTCCCACCCCATGTCTTTTTCCCCATGTTGGATGCCAAATTGTTGTATCAGAGTTCCACAGTAGCCCATAATGGAGCATAACAAGGCTTTATTTATCTGGGGATAAACTCAAAGTAAGGGTAGCAACATGCAGTGCTCTGCGTGCACTGGGAACTGGAACCGAATCCAGCGGGAACTGGAACCGAATCCAGCAGAAAAGGGGTTCCATGTTTTTTGTCTGTACTTATGAGACCATGCCCAAAGTGGGTTGGTATCCTAAAGGCTATTGGCTGAAAGAGTTCCCACAACACGGTAAGTGGTCAATCCCAACCAGAGAAGGTATGCAAGCCACTCTTTAGTAACAAAGGAAGTCCCTTTAACATGTGACTGCCTATCTTAGGAAGTGTGATGAGATCTACAGTGATGTCTGGAGGTGAGCATCTGGGTGTCCTGTGAGGGTTACCTTGTTAGGTTAACTGGGCTAACAAGTTTTATCAACTGGCTGGCACCAGTCCCCAGGTTGGGATCCTGGACTGTACTAAAAGGAGAAAGAAACCAGGCAAAGGTGGCACACGCCTTTAATCCCAGCATTTAGGAGGCAGAGGCAGACCAATTTCTCTGAGTTCAAGGCCAGTCTGGTTCCAGAAGAAGTTCCAGTTTCAAGACAAGGAGAAACCCTGTCTTAAAGGGAAAAAAAAAATTAAAAATTAAGAGAGAGGGAAAGAAAGAAAAAGGGAGAGAGCGAGGGAGGGAGGGAAGGAGCTGAATACATTTACTCTCTGCTTCCTGACTACAGATACAGGGTGGCTAGTTAGCTCAATCTCCAGCTGCTAGGACTTTCCTGCCATAAGAGACTGTACCCTTGAACTCTGAACCCTTTCCTTCCTAAGCTTGCTTCTATCCAATTACCTTATCACATCAGAAAAAAAATTTAATATTCTCTCTAGTCAGTGAGCTGTGCTTGTACTGCTTCCTTCCTCCAAAGAAAAATCCTCATCTACAGTTTTTCTTATTTTACTACAGAAGAAAAAAAAAGCATAAAATCCTTTCATATCAAAACCAAACAAGGCAGGGAATAAACATTCTAACGATGGCTAATGCTGATTGTCAACCTGAAGGTATCTAGATTCAGCAAGCAGACAAGCTTTTGGGTACACCTCTGAGTAATTAGCAGGAAGACCCATCTTAACCATGCATGGTCTTAGACTGAGTGAAAAGGAGAAACAGTAACATAAACCCAGTCGAAAGCCCATGGCTAGGGAGGTCTGGGCCCTCAAGGGGAACTTACTGCTGCTGTTTAGTAAAACTGGTGTCACTCCACCTTCTGAGCACTTGTTTATATTACACAGATGAAGGCCTTTTCTTTGGAATTGACAACAGCGAACACAAAGACACTGGTTGTTCAAGGTGTGGAGAATAAGGGATGGTTGAGTGTTTAGCCCTAAACAGGACATTTATACGACCCACACTAAGGCTTGGGGAACATCGTGGAAAGGGGACTGAAAGAATGCACAAGCCAAAAGAAGGGAAAAGGCCTGTGAAATGCTATCTTCTGGTCATGACAGCCATTACAATATGAACTCACAGCAGCAGCTACCAGCACTAGACCTGACAAGAGTCAATCATGGACAGAGGAGGGTCTCACAGGGCCCGATCCCTTCCTGGACTACTGGCTATGGATGAATTCTAGCGGACAGGACCAGAGTGCTATGAATTAACTGCTTAGTCTACTAGGACTCTACCCAGTGCTTGGCCCTCACCACTACTCTAAAAACACCTTGATTACTAATCGCTTGCATTCCTCTGCAAGCCTGTGACAGAACAATAGACAAACACATCAGAAGTAGGCAGCCAGAATGCAGATGCTCTGAAATAGCACTACTTCAAGAGAACAATTCTGGGCTTGAATTTGCTAAACAGAAACTGGCTCAATTGCTCTGCACTAAGTCAACCTCTCTTAAATTCCTATTTACATAAAAGTTGAACCCATTCGCCAAATAAAAGTGAATCTGTTAAAAATATTATTTCTCTTTACTGGTCTTCTGTTTTATATTAAAATAACCTAAAAAAATCCTGTCTGGATCCCACTAAATGCTGATACTGAATCCCTTTTGTTGTCTGTTATATGAGAGCCATTTTGATTGTATGATATTTTACTTTACTGTAAGAAAGAATGAAAATTCCTGGAGACAAAGCCCGGTAAACATATCCAAACTAACTTTAAAAAACTGTAGGAATGTAGCATTTATCCAGAGGGGGCTTTACATTTAGATTTCCAAATTTGTTGTTTGCTTAAAAATGTGCTATGAAGGTGGAATGTTTTTCCCTAAACCTATGAAAAAGAATAATTCCATATTTCATTGGGAAAAACAACAGAAGGCCAAGATTTCCCAAAAAGGCCATTGCTGCATTTTTGGCACCTGCAACAATGTGCTCGCAAATGAATTTTTTGTTTTAAAGTGGCAGCATCTGCAATTTGGTAGTTCTGAGGCAACATGGTTTATATTTTACCGTCTTCCTGCAGTTAATATACAACCTACACCCAACTTTCTCGAGTTAAGCCAAAAAGAAAACTACCACCTCGAGTTCATGCAAAGACAGGGACACATTGGTATGCGGAACACAGTGTCACCCTTATATAGGTCACTGCTGGAGGACTGTGCTGTGCATGTACTTAAGTTCTGCTTCTCTTTCAAGCCCCATTGCCACTCACATCTTCCACATTCTAGCCTGTGGTTCCCTGGGGTGACAGGTAGTTTCAGCTCTACAAGAACCCAGTCACTAAATCTGCCCACAGCCACTAGCCTTGGGGAAGCCTGGCATTTCCAAGGAGAAGACACAGCCAGGGGCAACAGAGGCCCTGTTAAGTAGAGAATGCATTTAGTGTTACTCAACTCTAAGGAGATAGGATTGAAATTTATTTCTTTGAGATAAATACTAAATTGCATTTGACAGACATGTTCTTTATGAATGCAATTTACTATGTCATTACCAGTTTATGTTTATATAATGAAATCAACTGTTTTTGTGACGTGAATTACTCAGATTTATTTTTTCAAGTTCATAATTAAATGGCACTTGAATATTTCCTGTTTTCTCTCTCTGCATCAGACAGACAAAGTCTTTGGGGAAGTAGTCAGGTACACTACGATCACTTCCGACAGACAGAAGCTTTCCAAGAGCATTCTCTACAATAAACTAGCTGAGAGGTTCCTTCTGAGTTTCATGGGCTCGTAATAAATGACCAGCAGTACCAAGACAGGGGTCTAAACTCAAATATCAAGAGGGATGGATAGTTATATACTACACAGGTCACAGCCAGAGGGTCTCAGTCTATACCAGCAGGGAAAGGTTTTGCTAGTCCAGTAACTAATTCTTCCAGGATGACCAGCAGCCCCACTGTGAGGAAAACAGCTCCAGTTCCAACTCCTCCCTGCTCTGGACACAGGTCAGAATGTCATAAAACTGGAAACTAGCATGTCATTGACAGAATTTACTTGCCCGTATTTGAAGGTGTTTTGTCTGTGATTATGACTTGGACAATAACTACACATGCCACTCTAGGGAACCATTTCATTACCTGAGACAGCCAAGAAGTCATCAATGGAAGTAATGTCATCAACAGCATCTGTGAGAACACGGACTTGTTTTTCCCATTGCTCTTTAAAAAGATCCATGTTCTCTTGGGCCAGTTTACTCTGTGGCTTTGCTGCTAAGGCCAACGCAGCATTGATAACCTGCAGAAGACATTAATGCACATCACTATCTCAAAGTCACTCAAATCAATCACATGGGGTGACTTGGTCAACAGAGCAGGAACAGCTAGCTCCCTGTCACTAGGAAACACAACACCATGTGCTCCACCATAACTAGTACAAAGAAGAAATTCTGAACAGCAGGCCTTAGACTTCAACACCAAAACAGTAAATTTGATTTGGAAACAATAGGCAACTATAAACAAATGAAGGCTCCCTCTAATTTCTCCAATCTGTAAAAGCATTTCTATAATTTTTGACATTAAATTTCAAGCTTTTTTTTTAAAACCTCAATCATACAAATATACCATCAAAAATTATATAACCTGGTTCCTTCTTTTAAATATGTCAGCATCAGTAAGTATATATTAAGACATTGTTCAGTGTTCCATTTTATAGGTATCTCATGTTACTCTCCTACTGTGGGATATTTAGGGTCACCTCAGTTATCCATCACTATTACAAAAGTAGCCAATAATGTCCAATAATACATAATAATGACCTGTATCTGAAATGCCAAACTTACCCAAATTCATTCATGATAAAGGTATTTATTGTATTCCAATTCCAAGAACTTTTTTCTTTTGTCATCTTAACACGGGTGTAGCTGACTTATAACACCTTCATTCATATACATACATAAATACATACACACACACACATATATATAGTGTGTGTGTGTGCTCGTGTGTGTGTGTGTGTGTGTGTGTGTGTGTGTGTGTGTGTGTGTGTGATGTGGCCTGGGTAGTATGAAAAAATTGTGTTTCCTGCCTAGAAAGGCTTAGGAAGAACACTGAGCCCAGTGTGGGGAAGAAGCAAGACCACCTTCCCCTCTGCAAAGGCAGATGCTGTGATCACACAGGGGTTAAGAGGTATCTCCTTAATATCACCAAATGTTCTGTTTCATGAAATGGAAACTCAAAAGGAAGATTGGTGTTTTTTATCTACTTAAACAGACTGCTTTAAAGTATCACAATGAACTTATCATTAAACATTAAACAGGAGTAGAAGTATCTTCACTTGGGTCCATTTCCCAGGAAGGTCTAGCTAGATAAATCTGTTTCTTTTCTGCTCTACAGCTCCAGAAGTGGGAAGAGATTGCCCTACAGAATTTCAAGGAAGAAAGTCCCCTAGAGAACAAGACGGACCTGAGCAGGAAAAAGGAACGACTATATTTCAGACATCCCCTGGAACTTCTGTGCCTGTGTTATGTAGCAAGTTCCTTGGAGATAAAATATTCCGTCCTGGAGAAAAGCTTGTTAAGTTCAGGGGAAGCAAGCAACTCAAATGTTTCAGGAAGTCCCTGAAACTTATAGGATTTACCAGGCCTTTCTCTCCTCAAATTTTAAATCCATGCCGTAAGGACTGCTGGAAGCCACTCTCAGAAAAGCGGAGCCACCTAAGATTCCTAGAAAAGATACTCTCCAGTCTTTTTGCCTGCCAGCACATTACGCCTTGAGCTCCGGGTTTCAGCTTTCCTGAACAAACGTTCATGCTGGGGTAGGCTTTTGGTGATGTGACTGTATTTCAGCTTCTGCTTACCTGTCTGTTGTACTCCTTTAAATAACTCCAATAAGACTCATTGGTTTTCTGAGTTGGACTTTCATAGCATCCTTACTTTCGGTCTGTCATTGGTTCCCTGTCTGGTGCTGATTTAGATGTTTGTTTATGTCTTTCACATGACAGCCTGCTCCCCTTTCTTCGGAGGGACTCACCAAGCCCACTGTGCCCCTCACCTCAAACAGTTAGTAGAAGAAGCTGATGAGGCAAGATGAGAGACACAGAATTACCTAGGCATTGTCAAAGGGAGATAGTAAAAAAAGAAATTATTTTATTAGCTGATTGATGGGGAAAATGAAGAAGATACAATGTTTCAAATTCACCAACTTGTGATAGATGTATCCCAGCGATAAGTAAAGCCTCAAGTAACGCAGAGCAATAATGATACTGAGAGCTGCCCCTGCTCAGTGGTGCCTTACCTTGTGCTGCTCTGAAAGCTTTAAATGCCTATCAACTCATCTGGTCTTTGTGCAGAGATTAACTGACCATGGATGGGGTGCCCAGCCCAGAACCAAAGGATCAGGAAGTCTGCTGTGAGATTTTGTCTCCTAGAAAAGACAGGGTAGCTTCACACATAATGCCTGTAAGTATAGCTGCCTAAACAGATGCTCACAACAGCAAAAAACTTGGTAAGTAGGTGGGGTCTAGGGAAGGGAAAATCTCACTGAATTCTATCCCTAAACAAAGAACTACAGGCAGCTAAGTCATGCTGAAAGAAGTAGAATTGGTCTTCCCCAGAAATAGATAGGCCTCTTAATTGGCTGTCCAATTCCAAGTGGTCATCCCTAAAATCATATACACACAACTAACACTAAATGGACTCAACAGGTTGTATTAATATGTTTATGCATATATATATATTCAATAACAAAGAAAAAGAAGCTATGAATTTGAAATGGAGGTAATATGGAAGGGGTTAAAGTGAAGCAAAAATGGAGATAAAGGATATAATTATATTTTATTTCAAAATTTAGTCATAGAAACAGAACTAAGAGGAGAGAGATACAGGGATGGGGGGATGTTTGAATGGTTTGGCCATAACCCCCCCAAAAAACCCTCAAATCCAAATCTCAGAAGATTAAAATCTCAAAAGGTGAAGTCCTCCAAAGCCTACTTTCCATTCCTAAAGGTTGTTCAGAAAGGGGAAGCCAAATCCTGGGACAAGGATAGTACATTTCAGCAGACATAGGATCCTTGCCTCTCTTCTCCCTAGGGCCTCTGTAGCTTCCACCCTTCACACACTCCGCCACACCTATTTCAGATGCACACCCAGTCTAGAATGAAAGGAACTCTACTAGCTCAGACGCTTCTGCTGACTCAGAAGCTCGGGGGCTTCAAGATTTCTGGCACTTGCTCATCAGAGGCTCATCTCTTGTTATGAGTCCCTGAGAAATGGAAGCCATCTTTGCATAGGCACAAGGCTGTCAAGATAGACTTCTTTTTATTAAATCTGACAAAAGAAAACAACACACTTCACTTTAGCTGATGGATGACGCTTTCAAATATGTCTTCACTGACTCTTGTTGTTTTGCTCTGTTAAATATGTATGTTTTGTGAGCTACGGGATTTGAAAATTCTAGAACTTGCCCACTCATTTGTAGTGGCAGCTGGAAATGGCACACGTTGCATAAATGCTTCTTTGAGGATCTGCTGAATGCAGGAAAAACAAAACACAACAAGAGAAATAAAACAGGTACAGCACCAGCAACAATAAAGCAGATTTCACTGGAATCCCCCAAATTATGGCAGATTTGTAATGAAGTATGACCAAGACGTCTATCAGTGAAGTACCAAGTGTTCCTATTGATCACGTCCATTGGGTGGAAGATTCAGATGATTAACTTGGTCACTTCATAGAGCAATAAAGAGAATGTATGAGCCATTGACAGTGGAGTATACACATATTAGAAATATGTATGTGGAGAGAGCATTATATAAACATCCAGCCTTCAGGATTCTTATTTACAACCAACCAAACTGATTGATGCATACATGGGTTGAGTTTTCTATAAAGAAAAAAAACAACATATATGTTTCACTCCCATTTGAAGATTTGTTTTGTTTTACCTTCCAACACACTAGGAATGCATTAATTATCCTCCCAGTAGATGAAACCCAAAGTGCTTTCTGTAAACTAAAGTCATATTTGTCTAAAGAATCCAGCAAAGTTACTGAGGAGCTCAAAACCTGCTATGTACTTAGTAGGATATGACGGTGCTTATGACATCAGCGCTGCTGTTTGTGAGCCAGCAATGCTCTGAATGGATGTGGAGCATGCAGGCACAAAACCTACTGTGGTGGGGGATTTTGCAGCTGTTTTGTGTTCCTGCTAATATTGCTAATGCCTGCTCCAGAAACAGGTTTTCTGACCCTCATGTAAAGCCTTACTTCTCTTTCTTTTTAATCAGAATTAAGATTTCTGAGATTTTGGCCTTTCCAATTTCAATATTCAAGGTTTTAATCTTTCAAGCTTGTGATTTTTGAGATTTACTCCTTATGGATATTAGGGTTCAGTTTTTTTTTTTATCTTTTATCAACATTCCAAATCATAACATCCAGGAGTGTGGCATCTTTTCAGGGAAAGAACTCTGATCCAGCATGTCTCTGTGACCTCAAATTTGTTTTCTTCCCATTGCCCTTTCAAGACATTCAGGTGACAAAACTCAAAATTGGGTTTCTTTCTGGATTTTGTTTAAAACCTATGAAATGTACTGTAGAAGATGGTCTTCAAATAACATGGTAGTGGTTAGTCAACACTACTCCCTTTTGATCTGATATTTCAAACAACTTTATTTTGAAAAGGTGACATGAAAAATGGCAAGATATAGATAAGGAAACACCTCAACCACATATCTAGTTGGGTTTTATAAGTAACTCTAAGCACTGTCATCACAAATACAATGGTGTGCATCCAGTGCAACCTTGAAGAGCCTTTGGAAGAGGTCTCAGAAGCAGACTGGGATGCTTGCCTCCCGAGGTCACTGGATATTCTTCTGATTGGGGCTTCTTGCTTCACTTGCCATGAGAAGAAACTCAATTGCAGACTTTGGCTTCACTGTGAGTGCCTGGTCTGCAAAAAACAGCTGACTTATCCATCGGCTCTGTGAACTGAATGAAATCTCCCAGATAGACAGATGGCCTGGTCAGGGTGGTATTTCACAGCAACACGTGTTTGTTTGAATAGCATGGCCATAAAGCTTTTACTCTGGTTCTCCAATTAAATTGTGGCTTCTGGATGTCACCTGGGGCTTCCTTCTGGAGAGAGGATTCAAATGTCAAACTTAGGGCACAGTCTCGTCAGTGACTTCTACATAATTTTTTTTATTTGGTTATTAGAAAAACTGCTGATACACATGGTTTGGGTCTGCCTGGGGCATTATTTAAAAGCCCACCTTCACAATTCTGATTTACAGCAAACCAGACTCACTAATGAACAGGTTTTCATATCATCTAGTAAAAAATAAATACTACAGACCAGTACTTTGGAATTTGCTCTATTCTAGAATGTCTAGTCATCTATAGATCTTAAGGATTTAAGAAGAGGTAGGAAAATAGGCATTTGTTCTATGTGGTTACTGCTGGTGAAGTTATCAACCTAAGTACTATTTTTTTCTCAGGGGAGTCAAGAATGCTGCAGGTAAGATCAAATACTAATCAAAACAGGAATAGGATGAATAAAAATGCAAGCCAAATCAGTACCATAGAGCTCTGCACTGTTTTCTTGTACTTCAGTATTTCACACTCTCAGAGGATAAGATTAAAATGTCCATCTCAGTAAAGCCATACATTTGTTACTACCTGAAATATTCTTTAAAAAATCCTCTACTAACCACCTCTTCTGTTTACCCAACCATTTTCTGTAGGAATGGAAGAACAGTATTATTGTGGCACGGTGGCAGGCCTCATGGAGACAACTTTCTCTTTCCTGCTTACCATCGTGTTATGATTATTTTTAGCAAATATTTCATTTTGAGATAATGACCTACAATTAGAGAAAACAACACACAGGATTCCCCACATGCCTTTCATTAACATTCTCCACTCGGGACATCTTGAAAAGCACGTGATATGATGTCACTTCAAAAAGCTAACCTCAACAAGATTCATGAACTCTTTCAGTACATTGTGTCAATGTGAGCTTTATTTGCATTCATTTGAGTTTATTTGCATTTAGCAGGATATAATTTTTACTATGTTTATAGATTTGCGTTACCACCACAGTCAAGTGCAAAAGAATTTCTCGGAAGGATTCCTCACACTGTCCTTAGAACCACAGCCATGTCCCTCCTCTCCCACCCAACACCCTTGGTAACCTCCCATCTGTTTGACATCTCAATCTTTTACTATAAAATGCTATAAAAATGGAACTATGCTGCAGTTTGCACTCTGTGATTATGGAGAATATAATCTGTAATCTTTATAGCTTTTTTTTTTAAATTGAGCATGATTCCCTGAAGACCTCTCTATGTTGTGTGCCAAAGAATTGCAGGCCTATACTTTACCTAATTCTTCATTCTGTGAAAGAGTAAATGATTTAAAAAGACATGGCCTATTCCCAGTCTGAGATTATTAATAATAAAGATTCCATGAATAGTTGAGCACAAATTTTCTTTTGAATAAAGACCCAGGAGTACAATTGTTGGATTTTCCAATAAGTGCATATTTAATTCTGTGGCTAACTGCTTTACTCTTTCCCAGAGTGGTACATAATTTTACATGCCCACTGGCAATATGAGATACTACTTATAAGTCTGTACACATTTTGTAATTCAGCTTACTTCAAATTCTCAAGTCTTTCTGCCCTCATCATTTTTATATAAGCTTACCCTTCTCAGAGCTACTTATTATTTATTCTGTGGGTAGACCCCCAATATTTAAATATTTCTTGTAAAAGCTCATTCCAACTCACTCAAAAATGTCCTAAGTCCGGAGGTACTTATATATTGTGTATCTGTTTGCTCTCAAAATAGCCTTAATGTTTTCTCCATAAAATATGTTAAACCAGTAGCAAGAAACCAAACTACTATGGCAACATTTAAATAGAATTGAGTTGGTAAATTACCATTTTTTATTGCCTTGTCCCAGATGTTCCTTGCATAACCATCTTCACATTAGTAGTTATAAAAGTGATATCGTGCTGATAAATGTTTAAAAACCTGCTTTGTCACCTTCGCCGGTTTCCTTAATGTAAATATTCTGATTATCCCCAAATCCCAAAATCTATGTGGGTGACTTGAATGTAAAGTTGGGGAGGGGGACCACAACAGGTTGAGATGAGCCAGTGCTACAGCACATTACTTCTAAGGACACAGTGAACACCTGTGTGCGCAGAGAATAGAGTACTGAACTATATTATGCTGTTTAGTAGGTCTAGAATCAGTTCCCAGCACAAAATCAAACCAATGCTTAGGTACTGGTGGTGTAGGAGGTCCTTCTGTCTTTGTGTTGCTTTCATTGGTTAATAAAGAAACTGCTCTGGGCCTGTTGATAGGGCAGTACTTAGGTAGGCGGGGAGACAGAACGGAATGCTGGGAGAAAAAAGGGTTGAGTGGAGAGATGCCATGGATCTGCTGGAGACAGATGCTGGAAATTTTACCTGGTAAGCCACTGCCATGTGGTGATACACAGATTAATAGAAATGGNAGAAAAAAGGGTTGAGTGGAGAGATGCCATGGATCTGCTGGAGACAGATGCTGGAAATTTTACCTGGTAAGCCACTGCCATGTGGTGATACACAGATTAATAGAAATGGGTTAAATTAAGATGTAAGAATTAACCAATAAGAAACTAGAGCTAATGTGCCAAGCAGTGATTTAATTAATACAGTTTCTATGTGGTTATTTCAGGGCTAAGCTAGCCAGGCAGCAAGGATGAACAAGTGGGCCCTCTCCTGCAACTTGCTAGAGAATGCTCAAAAGCATATAGAAATGAGTCATTACATGTTTATGGACACTGGGAGTTTTTGAATGACTTGTCTCCAAAATCTGTCTTCTCACTGGCAAGCTGAAATGCTTGAATGCTTTTCCAGATGTAAATGACTCTTTAGCTCCTTAATGCCTATTGATCTTTTTTAACTCTGTTTTGAAAGCCTATTTTTTATTTATTTTTATTGAGCTCTACATTTTTCTCTGCTCCCCTCCTCTCCCTTTTAACCTTCTCCCAAGTCTCCATGCTCCCAATTTACTCAGGAGATCTTGTCTTTGTCTATTTCTCATGTAGATTAGATCTATGGATGTCTCTCTTAGGGTCCTTATTGTTTCCTAGGTTCTCCGGGATTGTGATTTGTGGGCTGAGTTTCTGTGCTTTATGTTTAAAAAACACTTATGAGTGAGTACATGTGATAATTTTCTTTCTGGGTCTGGGTTACCTCATTCAAATTGATGTTTTCTAACTCCATCCATTTACCTGCAAACTGTTGATCTTTCTTATGTGTGCTCAATTGTTCCTTTTCTGTCCCAATGAAACTCAAAGCCTAACTATTCACCGCAATCTTTACCATTTTTCTGAGGACTATGTATGACTCCTGCATGTGTAATGTGCTTTTGTTCTAGTTCATGTTCACTCTCCCTAGACTGAAAACACTGAGGAAGAGACGTCTGTCACCGCTTTCCAGTTTTAGCAGCACAGTGAAGAGATGGATAAATGAGCTTCATTGATCACTGTGGTAGTTGCCAGCATCTTTCCACAGTGGGATAGCCTCACCTCTGCTCACTTGATCCACGAATTTTGCAATCAAATGTTATCACAGGACAAAAGAAGCCACTGTCCTTCGAGCCACTTTCATTGTGTGTCATACACACACCAGCAAAGCACTATGTGACACTGTCACTGGGGGATAAAGCCTTTGGTCAGAATATTATTTCTTTCATTAACGTTTGTCAACTTGTTTCTTCTTGAACTGTTTCCATATGTCACCTACGATCACCTATGATCAGTGACTATATTTAGCCCTGGAAACTTATTCTCTTTTTTGATGCACATTTTTAAATGGTGTGTGTGTGTGTGTGTGTGTGTGTGTGTGTGTGACACACAGCATGTATGTGGAGCAAAGTTTTGATTCTAGAGCTGGTGCTCTCCTTTCATCATGGGATCTAAGGATGGAATTTTAGTCATCAGGTTTGAGCACTAAAGGACTTTTACTCACAGTCCTTCTGTGAAGTCTTTGTTCTACAATCAAATTATACTTGTATTATTGATTCAGAAGTAAAAGCCACTAAGTGTGTTTTGCTTATTACTATCTTTCTTTGTTTTTGTATCACATCTACAAATTAAAAAATGAGAAAGACTGCTTTATAAACTGTTTAAAATGTGTATGTGTGTATATTTCATTATATACTGAAGATGTAAATACAGTATGTACTTGCGCATATGAAATTTTGAATGCTATATTATCATGGATTGATGTAGGAGGGTCATCTGTTTATGTTTTACTTTCATTTGTTAATAA
>LOEQ01002266.1:107526-126734 GCA_001685075.1 Bramus lutescens | reverse complement strand
AAGGCATCTTGACTTCAAAATTTGGGTCTAAGGATATGTTGCTTTGGAAAAGAGGTTCTGCTTTTGTTTCCACAGAAGATGGGAGCCAGTGAATTCCTTCCAGACTAAGGTGGTTTGATGGAACAAGACCCCCTGAGTAGTCTCCATGAACCCGAAAAATTCTTTGCCCAATAAATAGGATGAAGTAGTTTGGAAAAAAATTACACCCAAATTCCCAAAATTATTGCTTATAAATGTTTATTTGCATCTAAAAGGGGATATGCTATAGAGAAGAATACTTTGCATTGGTATGGATCTTGATTTATTGATACAAATTTAAAGTTAATTTTGTTATATGTATTTTTCTGCTTTTGATTAAGGTATTATGTTTGTGCAGCTCATTTAAAAATGTAATGTATAATTAAGAAATACAGGTTAATAGATAGTTATCTATAATAGTGAAGGGTATAGTCATGTTAGTTAGGTTTTCTAGATATATATTTCAGTTAGATAGATAATCTTCAAATATTTCAAAGACCTACAGAATATGCATTTAAAATGTTTTAAAAAATTAGCACTTTTCATGACAATGAGACACACTGACTTCTGGCAGCACCAATCTACTTCAAGAGGAAGATGGGCATCAAAGAGACTTCTTAAGGAGTTTGTTAGCCATTTGGACAAGAAACTGCTCTTGCCTGAACTGCTTGATGTTGTGCTATATAAATTGTACATGTAGGACCCACAGGAAAATGACTGCTGAACTTGCCTAAAGGTGAGACAGTCAGTTAGGGTTCCTGCTTCATGAAAGAGTCTGTCAGACATTCTGCAGGACACAGAAGAAAGTGACTGATAAACTGCCAATATAGGCAGAACTGTCTTTCAAATTTCCTGATTCATGGAAAAGTCTTCCTGAAACTATGGGCCTGTAGGCTGAAGATGGATGCCTAGAAAAATGTTACAAAAAATCTTTGGGTGGCTGTCTAAGCAGCAGGATGTCTCTATCAATTCTAGAGTTTTGGAAGTTGCTTACAATTCACTTCTTGTTAACTTAGGTAATAGTATGTCCTTCTGGAGTCTTTGATGGAGTTGAAGAATAGATACAGTTTTCCTTAGTTATAAGAAAAGATAAAGAGATAAAGTAGTTGTAAATATTATAACTGTCATTCTTGCTTGATACCTGTTTGGTTATATGTAGTTTTACTATGTTAAGGTTAAAAACTTACTTTTTATTTAGACAGAAAAGGGGAGATGATGTGAGAAGTCCTTCTGTATATGTGTTGCTTTTAATGGTTAGTGAATAAAGAAGCTGCTTTGTACTGTGATAGAGCAGAGTAGAACTAGGTAGGCAAACTAAATCAAATGCTGGGAGAAAGAGGGTAGAGTCAGTGAGATGCCATACCATGTAGTTGCCACCAAAGGAGACAGATGCCTAGGAACTTTATCAGTCTGGGCAACTGGGAACAAACTAGCAGACTCCAACTACAATCTTGGACAACAAATTGTGCCTCAATCTCTACCTCTAAAATATAAATAAATAATTATAATATCTGGCTCATGGTGTCATGTGAAAATTAAATAAGTTTATAAAATATAAATGCTTATACCATAGACCATTAAAGACTTAATGTCATTAATAGATAAAATCCCTATTCTTTTCAATGTATTGAGAGAGACCTATGCCCCCTATCTAGCCAATTTAACAAAATTCTACTTTCCTTGGATTGGTAGCTGACACAGAAGTGGAGAAAATGGAACTGAAAAAATACTTCAACAGTTAAGAACATGAGCTCCTCTTCCAGAGGACCAAGGCTCAATTCCTAGCACTCCACATGGCAGCTAATAAGCATCTGTAACTCAAGTCCTTGATATGGCCTCTATGGGAGCTGCATGCACAGGGAATAGACCCACATGCATATCCACACACATAAAAATAAAAGTGAATAAATCTTTTTAAAAGTAGAGAAAATTGAATTAAAAGTGTGATTGGTAAGTCTAATTTGCAGAAGGCTAGAAGTTGATAAGTAAAGGCCATTAGATAAAGACCTATAGTTAGTAGGAAATAAACTTGATCTTATAATACACACACAATCACTCATACACATAAACACATACATACAAGCATATACACATGTAACACATACACACACACAAATATACAGGTATACATACACACCCCTAAAATCCAACACAAGGGAAGCTCTGTTGCTCACAACATGGAGTTTTACATATTGGTGGAAATCCTAGCTCTACATTGTTCCTTCCCACATGGAACACTATGTTTGAAACTCTTAAGACAAACCACTGACAAACTGGGAGCAGTTAGGACAGGACAGCCAAGTAAAGGAGAAGTTAGAACCCTTGGGCAATAGAAGCAGTACACAGAGAGGCTCTAGCTTCCCTGAGAATCGGGATATCAGGCTAAATATATTGTTGCTTTGCTTTATTCTGCCCAGGGCACAAAGACGAAAATGTCTAAAAATGAAAGTCTTATTTTGTTAAAGACGTTGAATTTGCTACCTGGAGTTTTGAGTAGGTGCCCAGTGCAGGTTGGAAAATGAGTAACCACTCATCCAATTATCTCCTGGCTCTGGTTTACATTTACTTATCAACATTCACATTTTTTCTTACAACTATCTTAGGCAGATGCTGTAATTATTCCCATTTTATAGATAGGGAGATTGAGGCTCAGCCAGACTTTCCCCAGGGTCACACTAATTATTAGCGCAGATCTGGGGTTTGAATGTAGCTGTTTCAGTGTTACTTGTCTCTGGAAGACAGGGTGAGCGCATGGGAGGAGCGCTTAGCTTGGATTCGCTGTAACTCATTTCATGTCTAAGCCTTTTCATAGAGACAGCTCATATCACATAAGGAACAGCCACAAACTCACTAGTCTTCACTGGGGAAATAGCTCGGTTGTGAAAGTGCTCATCTGGCAGGCGTGAGGACCCGAGTTTGATCCCAGAACTGCAAATGGCTTCATCTCTCCCAACTGCCTGGTCCCAAATAACCAACTCAGAGGCTGAATATTATTTATAACTGCTCGGCTGACAGCTCAGGCTTGTTACTAGCTAACTCTTACACTTAACCCATAATTCTTATCTATGTTTAGCCACATGACTTGATACCTTTTCTCAATACAATATTCTAATCTTGCATCTTTGGATTTGAAGGCAACTCTCTGACTCTGCCCTTCCTCTTCTCAGAATTCTTCTACTCTGCTTCTCATACTCTATCTCTTCCTGGCCAGCTATTGACCAAACGCCTTTTTATTAGCTAATGAGGGTAATACATATTCTTAGTGTACAAAATGATTGTTCCACAGCGCAGAACCCACCTGAAAGAAGCCATGCATGATGGGACATGCTTGTAATCTTAGCAGTGAGGAGGCTCCACAGGCTAGAACAGCCTGCTCTATTTTACGAGGTCCAGGCCAGGGGAAACCCCAGGAAGGAAGTAAACAGTTGGACAAGGCCCAAAGAATGATATCTGGGGTTGATCTCGGGCCTCCATACACACATACACATCCTCACAACAACACACAATCACCGGTTCATTATTCTTTGGTTGGGTTTATTGATTTATTTGAATCTTGTATATTTTGAATACTATCAGACAGCATGCAAATTGCTTTGTCTTTTGGGGGAAGGTGATTTCTCCATTAGAAGAATTGCACCATAGTTTATCTCCCTCTTCAATCACACAAGAAATTATGGTTTTTTTTTTTAAAGAATCAGGGCTGCCAGAGTTGTTCTGAAAACCTCTGATGGGAGAACAGAAAGCAAAGACTACTATTTTCTGGATGCCAGGAATGTATGTGTGTGGAAATACATATATAGTGTCTCACTTCATAGATTTGGTATGCTAGTGAGGTTTATATCATGGAGAACTATCCCCATTAACACTCTCAACAAGCAACAGAGGTTATATTGGAACCTAGAGGTATCTGGTGCCAAACCACACCTCTCCAACTATGCCATATTGCTTCACAATCACAAACACTGAGGACTCTACTGTGGTTTCCCCAAGTTCAAGAAAAGGACAGCAACTATTTACTATCTTATTAATCCCTTCAGAAGACCTTCAGAGAAAGAAACAAGATCCATACCTGACAGAGATGACACATGATGAATAGTCTCATAGACTGGCGGTATCATGTCTAGAGCCTATCATAGGCTTAAACAACAAAGAAAGAGTGGAGGAAAGATGGCCTCAAAGTCTAGTCTGACAAGGAAAAATCCCAGGCTCTTTAATAGCTACTGTTTCCTTCTCCAGCTAAGACTGCCCAGGGTCACTTCCACATACTTCCTGTATGTGTTGACTCTCCTCTTCTATGTCTAGAATGACTCAGAAATGTATGACCACCAGACTCTACTGAGGAAGGCACCAATGTGTGTCATTATGATCCTGTCATGTAAAGAAGACCCAGATTTTCTGGATTAGTTTTCTATTGCTGCACAGTAAATTGCCCCAGATTTAGTGGTTGGGAATAGCAAAGTGTTTTTCTTCTCATTTCTGTGGGTTAGGAATGTGGAAATAATTCAATAATTCTAGGTCAGCACACAATTCCAAGGTCACTTACTGGACAACATAGTCCCTCTCTGTAGACAGTTCTCCATGTGGCCACTCAAAGAGTAGTTTTCCTCACAGTGAGAACAAGATGGAATTGAAACAACAAAACCAACCAAACAGAAACGAATGATTGAAGGAATATACAATCCTTTCTGTTGTAGGTTATTGACCGCAGGGATGAACCAACCCCACCCAAACTAGGAAATGGTTTTACCACAAGAAAAGGATCAATGGCAGAAGGGCTTTGAAACTAGTTGTCTCGTGGGTCCCTCAGTTAAAGGCAAATATTTCCAGAAAGGGTTAGCATACTAAAAGGTCACTGCTCATTAACCAAGTAGCTGCCGCTGTGGAAAGCAGAAACAGATGAGCAAGCTGGGTGAATGTGGGAGGAGGGGCTCAGAGACAGGAGGACACTTTCTCCTTGGCGTTATAGAGAAAAGTCGATACAGGAGGCTCTCCATTCCTTGTGGTTGGAAAGTTTAGGATATGCTGATGATAAAGATCCTCAAAAGTGGAGCAGGGCTCTGTCTAAGGGTAAGGAATAGAGTAGGAGTGAGCACAGAAAGCCATTTTATTCACTGTTTTTGAGAACATCAAGTACCAGGGTCTTGGCACTGGGGATCCACTGTATTGGTGCAGAAATGGGAAAAAAGCAAGCGCTGCGCCTGCTGCTGGTTAATTAAATGTTGATTCCAAGGCTGCTGGTGGAATATGTGCACTATATATTATCCTCAGTTTGCTTTTTCTCTTTTTTTCCTAAATCACACATTTTAATTAACCTCCAAGCCCTTGCTGGGGCTTTGAAAGAACTTAATTGGCCTGCAGGGATTGGAATACACAACAGCTAGAAAAAGGCTGCTTCTCAGTCGTTTTCACTCCAAGGACTTATAAAATTGAAATTATTGTTTTATTTCATTCTTTGAAGCCCAGCGCTACATGTGGATTCGTATTTGAAACTGGCAGAGGCATTTTTGGATGCTTAAGTGAAGCTTGCAAAAGGTTTTTTAAAAAGTGTGAGTATTTCATGCACAAATCTTTTATTAACCTTGTGTCTTTCGGTTTCCAATGAATTCAACACTCCCATTTTTCCCATTTTCCCCAGTGAAGGACTGAAATACAGTGACCAGGATTTAGTACACAAATTTCACAGTCAGGGTGGGGGGGGGAGAATCTCTTGATAACAGGGTCCTTCTAACAGCTCCTCCCCAGGGTTTGGGAAGTTCACCCAGGAGCCCACCTAGTGTCACTGGGTCCTTACAACCGGGCACCATTTTAATTCTTGGAGGCAGGGTCCTGCCCCTCGCCAGCTGAAGCACTCGGAGAAGCGGGTCCTGCACCTCACCTTGGCAGCACAATAGAGCAGACCCTTTCCACAGGGGCAAGGGTGAGCTGGGCCTGAGGGTGGGAAAATGGGAGAGGTCACAGTCCTCTATTCTGTCACATGGTGAGGAAAAGATGCCTCTCCTCGCCCCTTGACACCTGCCGCAGGTGGAAGATATGACCCAACCCCTCACTAGCTGCAGCTAGGATCTTTGCCTTACCTAACTAGGACCTAGCTAGGACCTTGTCTCCCCTGGGCAGCACGGTAGAGCTGACCCTGTAGACAAGGCTCCCTGAGGGCGTGAGAGAGGTATATCATATACCACCTCCCTTGTCTGCCGTGTGGCAGTGGGGAGAGGGAGAGATGCCCTCCCACCTTGCTCCTAACTGCCTCCCCTTTACCAGCAGCAACACTTGGTTTCGAAAGCGGGCCTGCACCTTGTCTGGGCAGCACAGGGAACTGACCCTGTTGACCGGGCACGGGTGAAGCAGGCCCTAGGACTGTGGTGAGCAGGGGAGACCTGGTCTTGCCCCTCATTTGCCATATGATGGCATAGGTGGGGGGGTGGAAAGATGCCCCCCAACAACACCTAAGACAGGTGGGAGAGCTGACCCCTGAGGTCATAAGACCGAGAGAGCTGCCCCTACCCACACCAGCTGCAACACTCATGAAAGCAGGCTGTGCACCTTGCCGGGGCCGCTCAACAGAGCCAACCTTGTTGGTGGAGGTGTGGGTGAGGCAGCCCCAAAGTTCTGAGAGTAGAACTGTCCCCAAGACTCTCATGTAGCAGTGTAGGTGGGGAAGAGATGCCCCCCTCCCCCCCACTCCTCACCACCTGTGACAGACAGGGAGCTGGCCCTCCCCTTTACCCGCTGCAGTGCAGGAAAGAGGGTTCTGTTCCTCACCTGGGCAGCACAGCCGAGCTGACCCTGGAGAGGAGCGGTGAGATAGCTCTGAGGTATGAGAGTGGGCTATCTGGCCACACCGCCCCGTGTCCGCCCTGTGGTGGGGAGGGCAAGGGAAAGATGCTCTCTCCCCCCGCCCCTCCTCGTTACCCCGGCCACCTGAGGTTGATGAGGGAGCTGACTCTCCCTTTCACCAACTGCAGCACTCAGGAAAGTGGACCCAAACCTCCCCAGGCAGCACAGTAGAGTTTCCCCTATTGATAGAGGTTCAGGTGACCTTGAACACGGGAGACCTAACCCCACTCCTCCTCTGCCATATGGAGGCACGGGCCGGGGAGAGACTCTTTTTCGCCCCTTCCTACCCCCTCCTCCTATCAATGCCTGAGGCAGGTGGGAGAGCTGGCCCAAAAGTCCTAAGAGCAGGAGAGCTGCCCCTGTGCCCCACCAGCTGCAACATTCAGGAGCGTGGCCCCTGTACCTCGCCAAGAAGACACAATAGAGCCATTCCAGTTGGTGGAGGTGTGGATGAGCCAATCTTGAAATTGTAAGCGTGGACACATAAGAGAGCTGTCCCCATTTTCATCTGTCATGTGGCCACATGGGCAGGAGAGAGATGCTATCCCCCACCCCCACCCCCACCCGTCAACACCTGAGGCAGGTAGGAAACCCAATGCTGAGGTTATAAGAGGGGGAGAGCTAACCCTGCTCCTCATCAGCTGCAGCACTTGGAAGGGTGGTCCCCATGCCACAATTAGAACTGGCCGTGAAGGTGCAGGTGTGGGAGAACCAACTGAGGACTTGAAAGCAGGACAACTAGTTCTGCCCCTTGCTCATCCCTGCCAAGGGATGAACTAGCCAGGGCAATACAGGAGAGCTTACCCTGGTGGTGAGGACAAGGGAGAGCTGACCAACCCTGCAACTACCCAGGCCTAGAATCAGGGTTATGAGTTGGCTCATCTCAGCATCCACCTAATCTATGATCTACTGGAGCATGTGAAGGGACCCATCCTGCAGACCCAAAACTACAGGATCTCCATGACACAGGGCAACAACAGGATATCCAAGATGAGCCCCAGTGAGGGCCCAGCGTCAATAGCGTAGCAGAAATCAGAGGCCTCCATTCAGACCAATGACTCTTTGTAAGAAACACTTGCCAGTAAAGATATGTGGACAAAGGGGTTTACTGCATGACTCACTGTGTCACAGTACAGCTTCCAGAATTAGATTAATTTTTTAGCATTATTTTTCTGTATTTTTTTCCTTCTCTTAAATTTTATTTTATTTTATTTTATTTTTATTTTGGGAGGAGGCTGCAACAGCAGAGAGCGGTTACAGAGGAACAGGAAAATAAATGGGATGGAATTGAATGATATGAAGGACACAAAGACATAATAAAAAGAAAGTTAAAAATACTTCCAAATGTTTTCAGCAATGCTGAGAATGAGTCAGTGCACATATTTCATTTCTTAACCAAAAAGCAACTCACTTACTGAAAACCAGTGATATATAGAGATCAAAGCTATATGTGACTAGCCTATGTTATCTATATAGAGGTGAAAATTCTTCAGCTAGTCGTAAGGGTGGGAGAATCCACAAAGGGTTTTAGGTGGAGAAGAATAGAGATCATGTATGCTGAAAGTGAAGTGGGGAAATAAGCTAATAAGTGACCAAGTCAAAGGAGACTGTGGAGTAGAGGGATGCCAGGAAGAAGCAGTGAAAAAAAAATGAAGGGCAGTGTGGCAAAAAGAGAGTGTAAAACAATGCCACAGTTTTGCAGAAATGTCAAGGAAAAAAGGGATGGTCAACAAGGCAGCTACATACACCCTTGGTATGATGGGAGCAATACATTTTCTGGGCTTCACTTTTATTTTGTTGCAAGTATTTCAAGGTCCTTCTACCCAGTATGTAGTTTATTTCTGGGTAAGAAACCAACCTAGAATTTAGTGACTTAAAACTATGTAGTTACACACAATCCTATAGGTTGGATAATTGGGCTGGTCTCACTGATGAAATTTATAAGTTTTAGTGATGCTGATGGGCTTGTTTGTATGATCTAAACAGAAGATTGATCAATATTGACCTGGTTTGTCCTGGATCATTCACATGTCTGGCAGTGTTGAGGGAACTCCTTCAGCCAACGGCCTTTGAGATGCTGGCCCACTTCAGGCGTGGTCTTGGGTACTAGATATGCAGAGGTAATATCGTGGGCAAGTCCCTTGGCTGCTGGATACATTCCTGTTCCCTGTTCATTCAGAGGACTGCTGATCTGTGATCCCTAAATAAAGAGAACTTTATTATACTCCATTCTGTGCTGGTGTGGGACTACTTTATTATAATTGCTTACATATGGCACTCAACGTGGAGCCTGAGTGCATGCTTACTGGGAATGGGCCAAAAGGTCTGTGGTACAGAAGGTCTCCCGAGCCCCTACCTCCTTCTACAAATCCTACCAGCAATACCTATTTTCAAGAGATCCCATCTTTTCTTTCTTTTTTTTTTTTTTGATTTTTGAGACAGGGTTTCTCTGTAGTTTTTTTGGTGCCTGTCCTGGAACTAGCTCTTGTAGACCAGGCTGGCCTCGAACGCAGAGATCCGCCTGCCTCTGCCTCCCGAGTGCTGGGATTAAAGGCGTGCGCCACCACCGCCCGGCCCGAGATCCCATCTTTTAAGAAAGGAGACTTGGCTTTGTTTTGTGATGATACACATGTTCCCAATGGTAAAAGCAGAAGTCACACACATCTTCAGACTGAGGTTTGGAAGTTGTTCACATTATTTTACTACATTGTCTTTGTCAAAGCAAGTCATAAGGTCATCCCAGATTCAACGGATGGAAAAATGCTCTACCTCTTGACCGGGGAGTGATAAATTGAACTGTAAAGACTTAAGGACCTGGGGAGGGCCATTCCAGGGTAGCCATTATTTTAAAATTCTCTAGCATATACCAGCAAGGACAATCAAAAACTTGTATAAGTATCATCTGTCTGTACCATTTCATCCACATTATTAAAATTTGGTCACATATCAAAATATGCCCTACTGCAATGCCACAGATTCTACTCAGTGGAGAAATTTTCAGTTCAAAAGCAAGGACAGACCAGGAAGGACAATGAATGGTGCTGAACACAATCACGTTAAATAAAGTAAGTCAGACTCAGACAAAAACACATGTGTGCGAAGTGGAGGAAGCTGCTAGTGAATGTGTGTTGTTGACATGAGCGTGGACATGTGAGGACTTCAGTGTTCCAGACCCATGGGAATCAAATTCTAATTGGTCTTAACAAATAAAACCTGGAGTCAGATATGAAGGCATGAAAGCTGGAGGATTAGAGAAGCAGTGGGACAGCCACTAGAGAGACCTTTCACCTCTACCAATGCTCAGACTGAAGGGGCAATCCTGTCCTCAGCTCCTCAGACAGCATCCTCAGACTGCAAAGATTATCCTCCTACTGTAACTGTCTCCAACAAATCTCAGACTGCATTGAGCTCCCGTCTCCTCTCGCCTTATAGTCCTCTCTCGGCCCAGCCATATCACTCCTGTCTCCACCTCCCTCTTGCTGGAATTAAAGGCATGGGATCCCAAGAACTGAGAACATGTTTGTGTGGGCTCTGTTTTTCTTTCAGACATATTCAATCTCATGTTGCCCAGGGTGGCCTTGAACTAACAGAGATTCCCCTGCTTCTGTCTTCCAAGCTCTGGAATTAAAGGTATGTGCCACCGCTCCCTGGCCTCAATTGCCATAGCTCTGCAATCTGCTCTTCAAGCAAGCTTTATTTATTAAAACACAAACAAATTATCCTATACAAAGCCTTCCCCAGGTCAGGTTCAGAGGAATGACAAGGCCTTTCCCCTGTTCTGTGTGCAGAAAATGTGGACCCCAACTTACTCCCCTCAGATATTTACACCTGAGTCTGCTCCCCTATAGACATCCCCTACAGAGATGAGTTAAACCTGCCTTCTTCTTCAGCTGTATATAATAACCACCTCCTTATTCAGCTGTAAACAATAACTCTACCTCCTTAATTCAGATATAAAAAAGTAAACACACTGAGTTTCCAGGTTGCCATTGGTGTATTTCCATTAGAGTGCATGGACCACACAAACCCAACTTTTCTGTATGTGTGTCTGTCATTACTTATCTGTATATGTGTCTGTCATTACATATCATTCCCTGTCACCCCAGTTAGGTCAATTCCTCTGCCATGCATATCACAGATTATGGCACACATGTTTTATTTCATATGAGGAATACATATTTAAGTATTTAAGTGTGTGTGTGTTTGTGTGCGTGTGTGATAAGATCAGGAAGGAGACCATAAGACATTATTGTATGTGTGCTAGGGATGGGGATGTTGGTAATAAAATATATGTGACATGAAAACAGGAAAGAAAAAATATTTGAGGAGCAACAAAAGGGATCAGAAAGGATTGTACAAAGGAGAGAAGAATAAGAGTAAAATATAATGACTTCACAAATTTATATGTATGTATATATAAAATGCCATAATGAAACTTAAAACTTTATATTCTAGTTTCCTATTCTATATTCATTTATGTTGCAGTGATAAAACACTTTGACAAAGAGCAACACAAGGGAGGAAGGGCTTTGTTTAAGTTACAATTCTAAGTTACTGTTCATTATTACAGGACAGTCAAAACAGGAACTCAAGCAGCTAGTCACTTCACATCTGCAGTCAAGAACAGAGAGAATGCACACAGGTTCACCGGTTCTTCTCTCCTATATCATTCAGAAATATCTGCCTAGGGAATGAGTTGTACTGTCTCCATGGAATGGGTTTTCCTACATCAATTAATAATCAAGATACTCTCCCACAGATTGATCTGATAAAGACAATTGCACTTCAATACAGGGCTTCATAGAATGTCTTCAGGTAATGTGATAGTAGAGATGGGGGAAGGACACATGGAGAGCAAGGAAAAAGGTATCTTGATTGAGATAGCCATTATGGGGCTAGCAAGAAACCTGGCACTAGAGAAATTCCAAGGAATCCACAAAGATGACCCCAGCTAAGACCCTGAGCAACAGTGGAGAGGGTCCCTGAAATGGCCTTGCCCTGTAGTCGGATTGATGCCTATCTTAAATGTCACCATAGAACCTTCATCCAGCGGCTGATGGAAGCAGAGGCAGGGACCCACAGCAGAGCACTAAGTTGAGCTCCCAAAGTCCAATCGAAGAATGAGTGGTGTGAGAATATGAGCAAAGAGGTCAAGACCATCATCGGGACACCCACTGAAACAGCTTACCTGAGCTAAAGGGAGCTCACCAACTCTGGCCGGACAGGGAAGGAACCAGCATAGGACCAAACTAGTCCCTGTGAATGTGGGTGACAGTTGTATGGCTGGGGCAGACTGTGGTGCCACTAGCAGTGGCACCAGGATTTATCCCTGTACCTGCTTTTTGGAACCCGTTCTCTTTGAATGAATATCTTGCTCAGCCTAGATATAGTAGGGAGGGCCTTGGACCTTCCTCAAAGCAATGTGCCTTAAACTCTCTGAGGAGTGAATGGTGGGTGGAGGTGGGAAAAGTGGAGGGAATGGGATGAGGGGAGGGAGTGGGAACTGGGGTTGGTATGTAAAATGAAAAAGAGATAGCTTGTTTTCTTTTAAAAAAATAAAAATTAAAAAAAAAGAATGTCTTCAGGTGGCTGTCCCTTCAGGACTTCAAAAATGGCCTCTAGGGACCTCCTTCCTTCCTCCCAAGCTCCCCCTGCATCAGAACAGGAAGATCAGTTTGCTTCTGGACCTAGAGAGTCTGACAGGTGGAGGCATAAGCACCGCTGGAATATTCACTTGAGACTCTCTTCTCTTCTTTAAGTTGTTGCAAGCTGATGCTTAAAAATAATATAATATTTTAGACGTTAACTTAAAATTTAATTTTTTAAAAAGCTAGTACGTAGGGAGTCTCAAGACCTTGACTTAAACACAAATCTATAATTCTTGGGCTGTCTTATCCATCTTCCTTCTCTTGGTCAAAGAGACAACTTCTTCAGTGCCATTAATATTCTAATTTTTTGAACCTGCAAGATAGAATAAAATTAGAACTTCACTTGTCATATTCCTCAGCTAAAGGTTATACAAGAAATCATTTGGTTTACAATATTGTGGGATGTATGAAATGACCTCCTGTCAGTGGATACAAGCTTTTCTATAATTTCACCCCCTCTATTTCTCCTCTTTCCACATTCCCCAAAAGTAATATCACATGAGTTTTGGTGCTTGTGCACAACTGAGTCAGAAGGATTCATTTGTCAATAACAACTGGGAAATGAAGAAGCTAAGATGGACAACATTAAATGTTCTGTGAGCCTTGCCAGGTAAACTCAGGGTTCAGTCCTTGAGAAACATGTCCTAAACTAAAGCTGAGCATTGCCTCACAATATGAGAAAAACAAAACCTATGCGAACTAGGAAGGGAAAGATCTGAGTGCCCCTGGCACCCAGTCTACGTGTGATCAGTTGATCACAGAGCTACCACCAAGACTTGAGCCTCTGTTTTAAAGAGGAAGACAGAGAAGGCCAAGGAGTTCAGAACTGCTATGGAGTCACAGGGCAAAGATGTGCTGGAGTTTAGGTGACAACAAATTTGTCTGATTTCAATTTCCATGTTGTTTCCATATTAACAGGGAAAGTAGATTCATTTTCAAAAGTGATAAAATCTCATTAAGAAAATCATATTCTCTATGTCAGGGTTCTTTTATTCTCTGATTCATATTGTACTTCTTTTGTTCATGGAATTACTGAACCCATAATGGCATATAATACCAATATTGGCAAGATAATTCAGATTCCACCAATAGTTTCCACTGATTTCCTACTCCATAGTTTCTCCTTCTTTTTGTCAACCCACAGTCGGGGGAATTAAACACACAAGGCACTCAACAGTCCTTCTGGTTGCTAGTTAGCAGCATGGAAGGGAAAGGGATAAAAATAATAGCTAAGGCAAGTTTACATTTTCAGGGGACTTCAGTTGCCTCTATTAGAACACCCATGACTATTCTGGAAAAGACAGTTTATATGCCTTCACATCAGTTTCTGGTCTGGGAAAGAATTCTCCTTTGAAGGAGGAGGCACAACTCCTAGAAATCATAGAAACGTGAACATTTCAGGAATTTCTTTCCAAAGAAGAGATAAGTTCATCTTAGGTCTGAGAACTTTAGCTGATTTTCTTATTGTTGACAATTTGGAAAACTAGCAAGGAGTTATCTTTATCACTCCTGTGCCTCCATTTAGTGCCCATTCAGCTTTCTGCTCAGGCTGTTTAATTGGCTCTCTATTTTACTTAGGAAAAAGGTAAATAAACCTGGGCAGTGATTTTGTTTCTACTTCATAAAATTGCTTAGTTTAATTATAAAAGCATTTGTGTCTCATTATAACTTATACATCTAAGATAGTTCACAATGAACCTTTGCACAGCCTTAATATAAAACCAAGCAATACCACTTTTCTACCTTGCTATACCTACAACGTGTCCCTAAAGTGATGTTTATTGACAACGTAACACACTGAGAGAAGAGTCATGCAGTCAGAATCAGGACTGCTGCTCTAACCCTGTAATTAGATGATAGACCTTCCTATACCCTAATTCACTGAGTTCTTGCTACACTACTATGGGATAGATGTATTCCTCACTCCACTTGAAAGTTCAGAGAGGCTGCCTAACATCAAACCACTATTAGTAACAGAATTCAGATCTTTTGTTTGAAAATTTCCATACTCTTTGTGATCCTGTCTTAGTCAGTTTGGGTACTCTAACAAATACTGCTGGGATGCTGAGACATCCAAGATCAAGGCACCAAAACACTCAGAGTCTGGTGAAGACTCAAGTCCTGGTTCACAGGCACTATCTTTATCTTTTGTCCCCATGAGGCAAAAATTAGTTCTCCGGGGTCCTCTTTACATGGTCACTGATTCCCGTGATGAGAGTATTATCACGACTATATCACCTCTACAAATCCCTATCTCTAAATGTCATCCTTTTGGGAATAACATTCAAACATTTGAATTAGAGGTAAAAGCAAGCTTTTAATCCATCATAACTTTCATTTACTGGGCCTGCATCCCTAGAAATGTTTAAACTAAAAATTTAGTTTAAAATAACTTTTATTTGTGTTTGTTTACTCTTTATTTTCCTGTTTGTTTTCTAAAGAGAGATAAAGAAGGCATGGAATTGGATAGATGAGGAGGTGGGGAGGATTTGGAAGGATATGGGGAGGGGAAACCATAATCAGAACATATTTTGTGAATTTTAAATAAAGACGTTTAAAATAAATAAAATAATAAAATAATGGTAGACTCATATGCAATTGTAAGAAATATTGCAGGGAATTCTTTATCTCTTTAGTGCATATTCTACACTAATGTGTTATGTTGTAAACCATAGTATAATATCAAAACCAAGATATGAACGTCAATTCTGTTACAAGGGAATCCTTCCTTTAACCAGGGATTTATTTTTACATCCACCCACGCTCCCCTCCCTCTCATTCTCTAATGTATAAGAAACATAAACCTCTTTTACATTTATTCATTTTTGTCATTTCAAGAATATTACATAAATATAATCATGCCGTATGTAATCTTTAGAGGATGGCTTTATGCTCAGCGTGTAGATTTTTGTTTCTCCATCTTTTATTACTACTTCTGTGATAATTGTTGGCTTAACCATTTGCTCATTTAAGAACCAAAAGGAGGTTTCTGGATTTAGAGCTGTAAAAAACAATCCTGCTATAAATATTTATTTACAGCTATTCTTGTGTTTGTGAATATAAATTTTATTTCTCTGGAATAAGTGCCCATGAGTGCAATTGCACTGTTGTATTATAATTGCTTGGTTGGCTTCCTTAGAGGTTCTCAAATTCTTTTCCAGAGTTGATGCACGTTTTGTACTGCTCCCAATAGTGCAAACACTGCACTTCGTGACTCTTTACATTCTTGTCACTCTGGTGATAGATAAAAATATCATATTTTTATTTTATATTTTTTATATTTACATTTCCCTGTTGGTTAATGATGTTAAACATTGTGTATGTGCGTGTGTGTGTTTGCATATCTACACTCCATTCAGTGAAGTGTCTCTCACTATCTCATACTTATACTCTAAATGAATTGTTTGTTTTACTACGGAGTGCTGAGAGTTCTTTACATATTTCAGATATAAGTTGTTTTCTAAGTAGATGGCTTGAACATACTTCCTACCAAGCTGTGGCTTTTTTTTTAACATTACAAGGCCTTTTTTTGAGTAAAAGTTTGCAGTTTTGATGGGGTTCCATTTGCTTATTTAATCTTTTAGTATAAAGTATTAGCACTCTTTGGACAAGCTACATCCTGAAATTGTATTTGTAATGGTCTTTGAGCTAATCTTCTGCATTTATGTCCATAATCTACTTTTAGTATTTCATTTGTTTGTTTGTTTTGCTTAGTTTTGTTTTTATTTTTGCAAAAGGATGCCTAACTCTTAGAGCAACTCTTGTTGAAGATGTTATTGGACCGCTTTGTACAATTTATGTAATGAAACATAATCTGAGCAGGTGGCTAAAGACAGTGATTGGAAGGATAAATAAGAAAGCACCTGACTATTACTCTTAGAGTACAGGCTGGGGTGGAAGAAGCTAGCCAGGAGAAAAAGCCTACATGAAATAAACATTTTTCAGATTTCACATAAGTGCTGATAAGAACATGCAGGCTCACTTTCTTCTGCAGAAGACAGACTTAGCAACACTATGAAAACCAGTGCCTCCGTAGGGACTCTAGAAGTGACTTAAGATGTATAGCATGCATCTGAGGGGCCAGGAAGAACTGATGTATGCTGGTAAAATGTCTGTTGCATCTCTTCAACACTGCCTTTCCCCCAGTTGGCACAATATAGTCCAATCAGGAGCTAACTCAAGATTCTATGCAGTGGTTTGAATGGGAAGGGTCCCCATTGCTCCCCCCCCAAGTATGTTTGAATACTTAACCCCCCCAGTTGGTGAAACTATTTGGGAAAGATTAGAATATGTGGGCTTGTTAGAGGAGGTGTGTTATTTGTCATGGGCTTTGATGTATGAAAAGCCCAGGTCATTCCTAGTTAGACCTCTCTGTCTTCTGCTTGTGGATCCATATGTAAATTCTCAGCAGCTACTCCAGTGCCATGTTGCCTGCCTGTTGCCATGCTTTACCATAACACCTGTGGATTCTAACTCATTGGAACTGTAAGCACCAAATAAATGCTTTCTTTTATAACTTTTCTTGCCATCATGTCTTATCATAGCAATAGAAATGTAACTAAGACATTCTGCATTAGAGCATATAGCTCCAATGTTCTTTTTCAAAGGACTGCCTAAACTGTTTTCTATTTAATGTGCCATAGAGAACAGATGAGAACTGTCATAGATTGTCTGTCTAAAGGCTGTGGAGAATGAAGGCAAGATGAACAAACTTTTTATATAATCAGAGAAACAATATTGCTACAGAATTATTATAGGTAAAAGTGATTATGAACTTGTGTGAGAGAAATTTAAAAAGAAAAACTTTAGATAGAAAAAGATAGATTCTCAGATTCCTGGTACAATTCTTTTCTAAACAAACCCCATTAGTTGTACCTGAAAAGGCAATTATTAAAAGAAACAACTAAACTTCGACAAACAAGTATAATACTTACAAGTGTAGGGGTCAAATCAAAGGGAATAAAAAAAATGTTCAGACTGACCTTGAAGAAATCTGCCTTCAAGAGCTCCAAGGCAAAATGACAGTCTAGAAGCTGCCTTTGCAAACTCCAAAGAAATAAAGGACTCAACAAATTCATGAAGGTAGTGACAGAACCACTGCAAAGTTCAGGGAGAAAATGGGACACACAAAAGGAACTAAGACAAACATACCTCAAGCCATGTGTTTCTCTAAAAAGCTAAGGGAAACAGAAGCCTCATTGAAAAGGTAAGCCAAGTGAGCCTGATTCAAGCAGACCAGCAGAACCAGCGCAAGCCTACAACTCCTACATACTCAAATCAAGCTGCAGGTTTCGATGGGACAGTCATTTCTCAGGCAGGAGCACCAGCAGTGAGGAGGAATTCCAACTTCTCACACTTTGTGGCTTGGAGGGCATCAACCATGCACAACCTTGAGAGAGAACCTGCTGTTTGATGTCAAGTTACCTTTTTGATCCAAGAACAGAAAACGATCAAAACTCGTCGAGTCTGACTTTACCCTGCCAGAATCCCAAGATGAGAGACAGCAGTGGGAAGCAGTAACAGAGACTAGGTGGGTGGACTGGAGGCTAGCAAGCTGCAACATTCAGCTGGGACAGTGACCTTCACAGAGAAAGGTAATCCTCCATGGTGGCTGGGAACAGACCTCATCAATTCTTATTGACCCTGCAGTTGGATTGCACCGAGCCTCAGGTCAGTGAGTGAATTGTCACCATCTGCCATTCACTGCAGAAGAGACTAGAAACCGAAGCTCCACCGACATTTGCAGCTGCCTCATTTGAACAAGTTTAGCAATATTTCCGGAGAAATTATGAAGACCTGTCCTTCACCTGTACAAATTTCAGTACCATGGTTGCTTCTCCCATTCCTAATACTCTTCCCCAACTAGAACATTAGCCACTTCGGGGAGGGGGGTGTGATAAAGAAATCTTGGGAGTGTGGGATAGTCTACCTCAAAACTGCAAAGCTAAGATGGCCACAAAGGCCCTTGCTACACAAATGAAAACTGCAAAAGTAGACAACTCTGGTGGATGTCAGGTACTCATCCAACATTGGCCATCTCGTGGACATCAGGTACCTACCCAATACAGTATCAACACCAGCATAAGTTACAGGGAAGTCAAGAATCCACAAGTCTAACTGACCTTTCTCATGTATGTCTCTTAGTTACTTTTCTTTTGCTGTGAAGACCAAAACATGATCAAAGCAACTTTTTTTTTTAAAGACATTTAATTTTGGGCTTATGTTTCCAGACGATGAATCCATTGATCACCATGGTGGGAAGTATGGCAGCAGGCAGGCAGATCTGGGACTGGAGCAGTCTCTGAAAGCTTACATCTGATCCATGAAACTGAGACAGAGAGAGCAAACTGGAATGGCATGAGCTTTGGAAACTTCAAAGTCCAGTCTCAGGGACTCATCTCCTCCAAGGTCCTCTGAATCTGTCCCAAACAGTTCAAGCATTCAAACATATGAGCCTAAGAGTACCACTCTCTTTCAAACTGCCACAGCCACTATTATATTTGCAATGGAAGTTCCCTCAGAATCTAAAACTCCCATACTATTGAACTATAAAATTTCTGGACATATAGACACAGGACCTGGTGTAGGAGGTCCTTCTGTTTATGTGTTGCTTTCATTGGTTAATGAATAAAGAAACTGCCTTGGCCTTTTGTTGTGAAACGGGAGCCGGCCTGCTTTTCGTCCCGCCCGGCTCCCGCACGGCTAGCT
>LOEQ01002266.1:93591-105859 GCA_001685075.1 Bramus lutescens | reverse complement strand
AGAAGAGGCTAGATATAATGGGCCAGGCAGTACCTAAATGAATACAATTTGTGTATTGTTATTTCCGGGTATAAGCTAGCCATGCGGGAGCAGGGCGGGACGAAAAGCAGGCCCGTACTCCCTTTCACTACAGCCTTTTGATAGGGCAGAACTTAGACAGGGGGAAAAACAGAACTGAATGCTGGGAGGAAGAAGGGCGGAGGCAGAGAAGCCATAGATCCTCAACCTGAAAAGGACACTGCCGGTGAGAATATTTCTCAGTAAGCCACTGCCACATGACAATATATAGATTAATAGAAATGGGTTAAATCAAGATGTGAGATCAGTGGTTCTCAACATTCCCAATGCTGCAACCTTTAATACAGTTCCTAATGTTATGGCAACCCCCAATCACAAAATTATTTTCATTGCCACTTCATAACTGTAGTTTTGCTACTGTTATGAATCACAATGTAAATATTTGATATATGACTTCTGTGACCTATGTGACCTCTTGTCTGAACTGGGAATTGGTGACTCATGCCTTTAATCCCAGCACTCAGGACATAGAGGCAAGTATATCTCTATGAGTTCAAAGTAAGCCTGGTCTACAGAGAGAGTGGCAAGAAAGCCAGAGCTACACAGAGAAACCATGTCTCAAAACACAAACAGAAAATAAACAAGCAACCCCCCCCCAAAAAAAAACCCCTGCTGGTCTGGACTAAAGTGTGGATGCAAGTGTGTGTATGTGTGTGTGTGTTTGTGTGTGCTGTGAAGAAAGGAAGAAAAGGAAGAAGAGTTCTCAAAGGGACACAGAAAGAAAAAATAGAAAACAATGGGGTACATATGAAATATAAACATAAGCTGAGACTTTGAGGGTGAGTAGGGGACAAGCAGTAGGAAACAGAAGATGGGAGAGGGGATGAATAAGAACAAAGTAAAATCACTTATGTGTATGAAAATATCAAAAATATCCATCACTTTATGTGTTAACTCAAAATGCAGTTTAAGAAATATAAGGGAAACATTTTCAAACTGAAACATAGTAGATTTCTGCTGTCATGGGAGCTCTGAAGGATTCAGTGAGACGTGGAAAGGAGATGGAGCTTAGTGCTCGCACTTTCAGAACTATGTTGCCAGAATTGAAGCTTATACTTTATTCTCTTCTCTGACTCAGGAACTTTTTCTTGATTGACACTGCAATGGCCCGAGTGAGTCCCGACTTCTGGTTGTCCATATTCTTGAGCAGGTTCCCCTACATTTATTCTGATATGGCACTTACTAACTGAAACTATGATATGACCAGAAGCTTAATATTTTCAGAAGTACCTGACTTCATTTCCCTGGGAACTGATGCCTACCTAAAAGAAACATGGACATGCCATGTGGAAGGGCACACCCATCCCACCATTGGAGATCTAGTTAAGTAAGGTATCTTGGGTCATTTACTCTCTAGTCAATCTGCCATGAGTTGTTCAAGGCAAGATCGATAAGAGAAGTGCCCAAATGAGTTCAACCTAAACTTCAAGATCAGGAGCCACCAAGTTGTTATTTCAACACATTGAGTTTTGCAGTATTTTGTTAAATAACAAAAGATACCTGATTTACAAATATGAAAACTCCTTGAGGACAATGTTTGACTCCTATGTGTCTAAATGAGACATCATTATGATCAGGCCAGACTCTGCAGTAATGAGGACAGCTACCTGATGAAGTTAGGAACGTACAGAGAGTCAGAGATTGTCTATGAGGAAAAGATGTACAGGAGGCTTCTAGAAGGCCCATTAATTATAGTGAGGGGCCACTGGGAGTAAAGCTCACATTGCCACAAACAGTAGATTATTGGCCGACTCAAACCTCTCTTGGCTCTATGCTCTCTCAGATGTTGTTGTGGTTCCAGCTTGTATATTATATCTCAATTTAAAAATGTATTTTCACTGAAAGGAAGTAGCATTCAAATGAGCAGCTTTATGATCCATTTCATTGTGCTCCTTTGCAGTCTGGTTAACAATGCATTTTAATAAGCCAGAGGCTGTGGAGTTGCTGTCCACTCATGTAAATGAGACACTGTACTCATTTTTATCCTTTCGCTGAGATTACTTTTTATTTATTTTTGAAAGCTTCCTGGATTCAGGCTCATTGTTCAATTGTGAGTCATATCTGCTCTATACGGAGCAGTTATTTTAATTTCCAAATTCTGAACAGCCATTCTTCCTACAATTCCTTTTGCTCTACCTTTTTCACTTTGGTTGTATTAAATGTAATTTATGCCAATTTTCCTGTACCTGCTAGAAATCACTTAAATGTGAGTTTTCTGTCTTTGCTATCCTTGTTCCCTACTCTAATTCCCATGAGACAAATCTTCTTTAGGTATGGAGAAATCTGTGAGATAAATTTGTGCTTTCTAATGAATTTATTTCATACATGAGTACCTCGAGGCTTTGATGGCAAAAATATATGTCTACAATCCCCTAAATGAATATTTTAAGCAAAATTAAATTACCAACGTATCATAGGAATATAAAGCAATGAGAGATCACTTTATTCTGTATTGTTTTCAGAATAATAGGTGTTCAAAACAAGGCAACACATGTCCAGATTGACACATTGTGATTCCATAGTAGAATGGAGGAGAAGCTTGAAAATGAATATGGATTGCATGGCATAAAATCATGTGCTATGAAATAGTAGCTCCCCTTTGAGTAATATTACAGGCCCTGTTCTGGGTCACTGGTTCTCAAATGCCTTTTATATCTTCCCCTCATAGCCATCATGACTTCTTCTGCCCTTCATTTGCCTTCACTGTCCCTCTAATATATACACAATCAGCCTTCCATAATTCCAGCACATCTGAAAGTAGGATTGGTCTGTTGGGGGAGTCTCCAAACTCCCCCAGACCTCTGTGAATTTTCTTGGAGTAAGGATTTCTCAGATCATTTTGATTCTTTCGTTTTCAGAAAAACTCTGAAATGAGGAAAAACAAGCATACGGCACCAGCATCCTATCCTGAATCACAGGCCAGCCTCTTGTTAGGATTTATGCTCTGAGTGCACTTATTTTTATGTATGTATTTATATTTTTAGCCTAAGCTACCTGGAGTCTTGACTAATCCATTCAGGCGAACTATTTGTCCTCAGTACTTATAAATATATATCTAAAATATGTGTGCTATGGAAACTGGTCTGTACAAAATGGAACTCAGCTGGGGGATTTCAATTACTAGTGTTATTTATGGCTAACAGTGTCCTTAAGGCACCTGGAATATCATTTTGTGCCTTAGATGCTCCATCTGAAAACTTAGTATATATATTCTCTTCTCTTCAAACAAGGATATCTTATTTTTTAAGAAAGAGAAATCAGATTTGCATCACACTAACTCTTTAGAAACTGGCTTGTAAAACACAAGAGAAAGGTAACAGCTCAAGAAGAGTAGGAGAAAAGCACAAAGGCTATTTAAAAACCCATAATTATATGATTGCGCTACTCAAGTGAAAATGTTAAAACCATACAGGCACATTATACAGCAGGATAGAAGGTTACTGCAGCTCTCCATCCTTGTCAGAAAAGCTTCCATGTAGAGTGGAAGGTGGTTAACGCAGAGATTCACAACTGCACAAAGTACAGAGAACACATGTTTATGAAGTGCTCAGCCATAAATGAAACAAATATATCATAGCGCTTCCCCTCAAGGCTCAGGAACATCACAGAAGAGAGGGCAGAAAGAGTGCAAAAGCCAAAGATTGGGGATGACTGGAAAGGAAAAGTATTTTCTGAACATGATGGAAGTGCTGTGCCCATTTATTCACAGCAGCTGTGCCTGATACAAAGAAACAGACAAGATCCAGTCAATCAACATTCTATCGTGGATGGAAGGCTAACACATGGGTCACCACACCTTGTTGAGTCTACTGATGGCAATGTTTGTCATGGAGGAATGGTGTAGGCGGTCCTTCTGTCTTTGTGTTGCTTTCATTGGTTAATGAATAAAGAAACTACCTTGGCCTGATAGGGCAAAACGGTAGGTAAAGAAAATGAAACTGAATTCTGGGAGAAAGAAGGCAGAGTCAGGGAGAGACACCATGGATCCACCAGAGTCAGACACTGGGAATTTTACCAGTAAGCCACTGCCACATGGCAATACACAGATTAATAGAAATGGGTTAAATTAAGAAGTAAGAATTAGCCAATAAGAAACTAGAGCTAATGGGCTAAGCAGTGATTTAATTAATACAGTTTCTGTGTGGTTATTTCGGGGCTAAGCTAGCTGGGTGGCAGGGATGAACAAGCAGTCTCCCTACAACAGGGGAAGGATTGTCAATTATTCTGAGAGATGTAGTGGATAGCCCTGGACCCACAAAGCATCCCTAATTGGACTCAGTGGGTTACAAAATAAAGGAAGAAAAAGAGGAAGTTAGGAGGGAGACAAAGGGAGGGGGAAACCAGGAGGAGTTAGAGGCAGAAATTGGGAATGGATATAACTTGAATGCGTTGTGTGCATCTATGAAATCCCCAAGGAATAAATAAAAATATTAAATGAAAACCCCTCAAAATATTAGATGAAAACCTCTCAGGATTGACATAATTCACACACACACACATACACACACAAACAAATTTGGTACAATTAAAATGATTCTGCAAGTGAAATTATGGATTTCTTTGCAGCAACTCTATAATATTTTATTTAACTTGTGTCTGGGCCAGTAGGCAGCTACAAGCTAAAAGGAATACCTTGGTGAAATAGTGGTCTCATCTTGGTTCTGGATAAAATTTTTCTTTCTTTCTGACATTTTTAAATCTTAACTTTATGTATACACATATAGGTCATAGACCATTCCTTTCAGACAGAGACACATCTTCAAGAAATAAGAAGTGTGGAAATGAAGGAATTAGCTCCCAAACACAGACTACCAAACAGTCAACACATTAAGAAACTCAAAAGAGGCTTTAGTGTTTAAATAGAAGCATGTCTCTGCCCTGAACCATATTCTGTTGCTGTGTTAAATGTGCTACAATAAATAACCCGCAATAAACTTTAGAGAGAATATAACTTGGAAGAGAAATCTAATAATCCTTAGAATTTTCACTGATAACAAATTAATGCATTTCTTTACCAACCAGAAAAATAAATCTATGGACACAGTGGAAGTTTTGGTAAGCTTCCAAGAAGGCTGAAGGTGCCTCCTGAAGGAAATGGCCCCTCACTTGCAGCATGATATCTAATTGGGCTCTCTGTTGTATTTATGTTGTATAACTAGTATTGCTTTGTATTTAGTCTAGCCAGATTTGGAACTTTGAGTGTTAACTCTTCTGCCTCGGAAGTAACAGTAGGTGTTTATAATAGCACCATGGACAGAGTCACTGCACCATCTGTTTTGTTCTTGCCCCAGAAGCATAGCCATCTCCAGATGAAAAGAATGAAACACAACATAAAACAGTACACTACTTTCAATAATAGAGGTTAGGCAAAATATGTACATCTTTTCCCATCGTTGAGGCAACAATAATTATTTCCAATGTTTCATTTACTAAGGTAGTGTTGGAGTCTAATACATTTGGGATTAGGCACATTCTCACTAAACAGTATTAGCAGTGATGAAAGGGGGTATGGGATTACCATGGAAGATATGCAATAAGATGAAGTAGGTAAGGGCAAGTGAGTAGGAAGTTCAGCATGGGGATGAGGTTATTTTATAGAAGAATAGGAAGATTGTCTATTAAGAGCTCATCTGTTCTTACTGAAAACCATCCATTACCTAAGTTTCACAGTCCATTAGAAGAGACTTTACAAAGTTATCATTGCCTTATTTCACACTTATCAAGAAAATTTCACAATCATACCTTTAATTAGTGTGAGCACAATGTAAAAATGCTAGTAGATCATCTACAGCTTTGAGGAAATCTCCTCCACTAAAGCATGCACTAATTAATTTCATTTGTGAAATTAGGAAATGTGTCCCAACATCAACTGTATCCTCCATTGAATTATAAATAAGAACACAGAGTTCTTTTGAATAAGCAGAGCATTTTTCTGTTCATACTAACCCACACCCCCACTATTCTCTGTTTGGACTTCCTACCCAGAGACAAGGGACTTTTCCGCAGCTGCATTCCCTATTTTGTTTAGATAAGAAATTAGTACTTCATCACCCATTGTCCAGAACAGCTGCTCTGATTTTTCCTAACAGCTTAATGGGTCTCATTAGCCACAAATATAAAATAAGAAAACTGGATTTGTGGGCCAGATCTCCTCTTCACACTAAGCACATCATCTTCCACTAGCTGCTTCTCATCTGAGGCTCTCTTCGCTTGAGCAAAAGGATTTGAAGGACAGTTAAGTGATGTATGTTGGTTCGTTTGGGTCATGTAAAGGGGCTAATGAAGAACAAAAGCTCTCACTGTTAAGCTCTTCAAGGCATGCACCTGGAGATCTAGAAGGGGCTATAGGGGAGATCACGTCTACTCCAGGTGCAGTACTGCTCTCATCTGAGGAAAAGAGGTAGGAGTATTGGTGAATGATTGTTGAGGGTCCACTTGCTAGTGAGAAAACAGCTGGGCTTATTGCTTCCTCTTTGCCCCATGTCTTTGGAGAACATTTGTTGTTATTTCTGATTATCTAGTATTGATCACCTAAACTTTTATGCCACCCTCGCATTGTGAACTGACTAGTACCTTGGGACCAAAGAGTGAAAGGTAGGTGAATATCCCACAAAAGGAAAAAGAGGAAGTAACCTGTGAGAAAATCTGAACTTCCAGGAACAATAAACTATTTTTCTACTTTTCAAAGATTTTTTTCATAGTTTATAAGTACTTCTTCCCCTTCCCCCAAATTTCACAGAATGGCTTAGGAGACCTGTGATCACATCTACCTCATTTTCATTTCAAGTCCCCTCCCTCCACCAAGGTTGAATTGCACCTTCCCACGCTTCAATGTTTTCTGCACATTTGCTTTGTGACTTAAATAATGAATGATGCATGATTGCATGATTTAAGATGACAATTATTCTTTGAGTGCAAATCTCAAGAATAAGGGTGATAATTATCCACAAGAAAAGCTATAGCAGAATACACTGGCAGAATGATGTTCCTTTCATGCCATTTTCCTTCTCTCACCTTCTTTGTTGGTGTGCTTTATTTTGTGTTCTCAGAATCTCAACTCTTTTGCTTCATTGCTAACCTTTAAGAATTGCACAAAGGTATAAACTCTGAAAGTTCCATGATAATCCAGGAACCCCCCTTGTTCTCTCTCACACACATTTTTACTATAGATACTTAGAAAGGTGTGTTAGGGGATTTGGTCATAAAATGAGTTTCTGTGAAATTAGAAAAATCCCTCAAACTATTGTATTATGAATTAATTTCAAGATTATACTTTATTCATGGCTGGGGCTATAGCTCAATAAAACAGCATTTGTCCAACATGTGTGAAACTCTAGATTTGATTCTAATACCTAGAGAAAATTATGTTTCATTCAAATGATTTATCATTAAATGATGTATTACTGCACCAAGAATGTGCTTTACTTTTTTAAAACTTACCATGTTCAGTGAATATTTGCTGATCTCTAGCTCTGTTCTATATAAACATCTTTTATTCTTCGTAGACTTCTGAGGAGCCTGGAGCAAGTTGGTGATTGGACTACCTCATTAACCTCCTTTTCCCCAAGTCCCTTTACCTCCAGTAGGGCTAGCACCAGAGCCAGAATCCCATGCTTTTTTCATAGAAATTCCCTGTGGTGAGGTAGCATCTCATCCCAAGTCAGAAACTGAGCATGTGGTAAACATATAAGGCAGTGGGTCTTTCAAAGAAGAAGAAGTCGTTTATTCCTCCTCATGTCGCAACAATTCTGTAACTATGGGTATGCTATTTTTCAAAGTGACCCCGCTGTCTCACCCAACCGCCCTTTTCAGTCCCTCCCTCACTTCTGCCCTCCCTCCCTTTCTTTCTCCCCTATGTTTTTTTCTCTCTCTCACCACCTGCTCCCTCTGATCTTCCTTTACACAGCAGAGTGTATTTCCTTTAATCAGTATGGAGCATTCTGAAACTAAGGTGAAACCAAATTCTGGCTTCATGCCCAAATATCACTTTCTGAAGTGACAAGCTTTGGTAATAGGAAGGTTTGTAATTATACAGATCATTGCTTTGACCTGATGCAAAGTCAAGCAGTCCACAATACAGGAACAGAAAGGCTTAACTTCTGTAGATTCCTGGGCTTTTTGAGAACATTGTAAGGAGCTGACCTGCCTGCTGCCCTGGTCAGTTACTTTGCTTGTCTTCACTTAAAGCCTGTGATGAACAGTACAGCTCATATGCTCTTCCCCCAGTGAACTCCTGTCTCAGAAAGGAAGAATTAATGGCCTTATTACCTGTGTTCCTTTTCACCGCAATCCACTTGAAAATGACTTATACAAAAGAATAGGACAGAACCTCTAACTGCAAGACTGTATTATAAATATCTGATTATCACTTACACCTTTTGTGTCTTAACTTTGGTGACTTTTTAAAAAGGCTCTTTCCCATCTTCCTTTAAAACAAAATCTCTCCATTTAGGGTAGCTTAGCATGAGATCTACGAAGAATTGAGTTGGGAAGTAGCTTTTTTTTCAAAACAGATTGTGGTTTTCTAATCACTTTCAAGAAAATGAGGGCAAGATCTTCAAATTATATGAGTGTTTGTCACCCAGACATGGCGAAGGGAAGAGCTGTAATTGAACCTCTTATTACTATCCTCTCTGACTCTCTCAATTCAGCTTGTCTTGCAGAATCTCTTTTTTTAAGTCTTGGGGAATTAGAAATGGAAATGAGATGTGAAAGTAGGAAGGAGAAGCACCTGTGAGAAATCTTCCACATTCTGGACTTGGTAGTCGTGGGGAGGGAGGAGAGTAAGGGAGTTGGAAGAAAGGATAAAAAGCATCCTTGAAGCCACAAAGGGGGAGCCAGCCTTTGGCAGTTTTTAAAGTCTTAAGAAGTCAAAGTGTGAATTGCTTTCAGTTTGAGGATTTAGTTGTATATTATTCATGACCGATTACATCCATTTATATTTATTTCTCGAGTCTTCAGCTTCTAAGGAAGAGTTCTAAAATGGAAACGTCCAATATACTCAGCTTTGCCTTTCTGCACACCTTCTTTTTTCTCTCATTCAGCATCATGAGACCACAGAGAACTGTACTTAGACTATGGAAAATTGGGCTGAGTGGCTCAGCTCAAGAAGTAAGCATAGTGGTTTCTTCATTCTCTCTTCATGCCTGCTTTGGAGACTGAATAGAACTTATTTACCATGAAATCTTTATCAGCCTGACTTTTTGCTTTATGTCTTCATCAGCCCCACTTGTTGCTTTTGCCCAAGATAATGCCAATCAAACATTTAAGAAGTGAGTTGTGTCAGTAAAATTCTGTATTATAACTTAAAGCACACTGCTGGGGACCCTGCATTTTCTCCGATGTATTCATGGAGTGATACTGCTGTGGAACAGCTGAGACATGAGGCTATTATATTAGGAACTATATTCAAAGCCTTTCTAAGTGTGGAATCGTTTAGAACAGGCATCTTGAACTACAACCACAATGACCTTGTTTCCAAATGGTATCACATGTTGAATGTCCCAAGGGCAGTGAAATGCGGATGGCAGCCTACAACGTACCATACTGGGAATGTGAGGGAAGGAATGAAGGAACGTGCAGATATTGATGCACCTTTATTATGCAAACAAAACAAAAGAAGAGCTACCTCTAAACAGGCTTTGCTTTTATTTTTATAAACCTAGTACTACATGCTTACTCGCTGTAGCAAGCTTTCTTGTCAGACTACCTTTGGACCAACAACAGCCTGCAAATAATGACCTGGAGACTTATTATTAATTATGAAAGTTTGGCCTTAGGTTACACTTTTCCCCAACTTGCTCTTATAACTTAACCCATATTTTTAAATCTACATTCTGCCTTATGACTTGGTTGCCTCCTCTTAGAATAGCACAACTGACTTGCTCCACACCTGCTACAAAAATTGTGGGCCTCGATTCCTCCTCCCTGCTTCTCTCTTTGTTCGGAAGGCCTGGCTATTCTTTCTTGCCTAGCTATTGGCCATTCAGCTCCTTATTAAAATATCCAGAAAGCACTTCAGGCAGAGATATATCTTTACAGTATAAATAAATTTCCACAAATTTCCCCGTTTTGACTAATTAAAAAGAAAACACTAATTAAAAAGGAAACAGTTTAACTCTAACACAGTGAAAATTATTACAATGAGAAAAATTATCAGGTATTGTCTAAATAAAAAGGAAGGCATTTAATTCTAACATCATAAAACTATATACAGTATTAACAATTATCTGGTAAGAATTACATTCTCCATGTCCAGTCCATTTGCATTTGGCAAATTCAAAGAAACTACTTAATTATCTATCCTGTATTACTGAGTCCAATGTTTTATACCTAAACCACTTTCTATTTAACTTGCATCACAATCCTAAAAGTATCTTTTTAGATGTAAAAAATAAACATTTTATTACATAAACAACTCAAGCTTTTATGTCTCTCAACCTTATACATTTTACATCTCTTATGTAAGTTTCTTTTCTGAATTTGGTAACAGGGAAAATTGTATCTATAACTATCTAGTCCTTAGTTCCATCAAAGACCCAAGAAGATATGTTACCTGAGTAAACAGGAAGTACAAAACAAGACACATCAGAAACTATAGAGATGACAGAAACAGATGATTCCTATGGAATATCGAGGCATATATCTTCAGACTTCAGACCTAGAATACCTAACAGACTTTTCTATGAAGCAGGAATTTTGAAGGACTGTTCTACCTATTAGCAAAGTTTGACAGTCTCCTCCTTTTGTATCCTGCCTGTTCAATTTGGACAGAATACTGTCAGCAGTTAAGACTGGTCAGTTTCTCACCCAGTGACTAATTTTGCCACAATAAAAGCAAATGCCACATGAAGGTTCCTCAATGTCCACTATTCTTTTTTGAAGTAAATTGGTGTTGCCAAGAGAAAAATGTGTATCACTGTCATGAAAAACCTTAGGTTATTAAGATATCTTAAATGACATATTCTGTAGACCTCTGAAGTGTTTGAATACCATCTATCTAAAATATATCTTTGCTTGACCTTTAAATCATATCTAACATGATTACAAGTTTGATGACTACTAACCTGTATTTCTTAATTATCTTCAATAGTTTTTAATAGATTTTAAGAGAAATTTATATTATATTGTTAAATGAGCTGCATGGTCCAATCTCAGATAATATAACAAAAATAATCTTAAAGTTGTATCAATATCAATAATCCATACCAATTCAAAATATTTAAGACTGGTAATTGTTTTGTTAGTTTAAAAGTAGATTTAGTAATCTACCCTTTTATCCTATCATTTCTATATCACTCTTTTTCTTTTAAGAATGAGATCCTTGAATCTAATCTCCTTTTCTTATTTTCTTCCTTGACTCTGATTAACAGAAACTTGTAATCAACAACCCAAAATGATGATAAGTCTTCATTATCCATTGAATGAACAAAAAGTATCCAACCGACATGTTAGGAATGTGGACATCATGTTCTCTTCCTATTATCTCAAGTCCTGGGAAAGCTAGATGTCTTATTTTTTGTTTAATCTCTGTATAATGGGAAAGTGCAGGGCTTATCTGAAGTCATGCCTGAAGTAGTCTGTGAGGCTGAACCATTTCAGCTAGCAACTTTGTAACTGTTCTGAATGCAGAATTTTGAAGCAACTGCAAAAAGGCATTCTGAGAGTCTGGATCATCTGTGCTACTTGTTTTCATTGATGTCTGGTCCTTTTCTTTTCTGAAAACACAAAAACTTTTGAAGGTAACATATATATCTGTATTAACACAAGTATTTATTGTGTGGTATAGAAAAGTCAACTAAGGATGAATTTTGTTCTACGTTTGAGCAGTTAAAAGAAATCTGTTAACTTTATAAGCCTATTTGGACTGTATAACCAAACTGTAACATAAATCATTATCCATGCTGCATGAAAGGATGCATGTAATAACAAGTCATTAGGACTCTGTGGTCAACAAGATTTATCATGTCTTATCCAGTCTCTGAGCTGTTCCCATGTTGAGGGAACAGCATATGCATACCTGTCTTGTAATTTGTTTTGTTGTTATTGTTTTTTACTTTCTTTATGTGTGTAGCCAAGATTTTCAGGAGGTATCTCTGATCAAATCTGGTCTTTTTTAATTCTGAAGAAATCCATAGCTGATGGAGCATATGATCAAACCAGACTCTCTGAATGTGGCTGACAATGAGGG
>LOEQ01002266.1:78585-90465 GCA_001685075.1 Bramus lutescens | reverse complement strand
CATTTTCCTTATCCATTTTTCAGTCGAGGGGCATTTAGGTTGTTTCCAGGTTCTATCTATGACAAAAAATGCTGAATAAAGTTCATCAGGGGTTTTGGCATCTCCTTTTCATATAGAATAAAGCAAATGTGTTTCTTTCTAAAGTATTAAGGCCTTATGATAAAGAAGTTGTACAACTGAAAAAAGCTGTTCATTGAGAGAGAACAGAATGAATACAGAACTGAAAGTCCATCTTTGGGTCTCATCATGGTTCTGACACTCGTTGATGATTTGTTGTTGGGTGCTCACTGGGTCAGACTGTGGAAAGTGGAGGAAGCCCTGAGTGAAGGTGTGAACAGAGATAAAGTCCTGAGGCAAGGTGTGTTAACACCCAAATGTCTCAGACCCATGGGAATGGCAAAGTCTTCCCTGGTTCAAGATCAGGGAAATGATGTTTTCTGCCGGTCCAAGTACAAGTGTTTACAAATGATTGACTGGTTTATACCATTTCTCATTGCCACATTCCCAAGCTATGCAGTTCATGGCCTAAGATATTTGGTTAAATGCTTTCTATGTGTTACCGTTTTGGACCCTATCACATTTCCAGGAAAGTGCTGTTCTTCTTGCTATTTTAACAGATGTGAAAGCTGCTACTTTAACAGATGTGTAAGATGAGGCAGCTCGGGAGTTAAGGGCCTAGCTCATTTTCCTCCCACCAGTAGGTGTTTGTACTGATCCACCAAGCCAGAGCTGAGAGCTCTGAAGCTAGGGCCCTTCAGCGTTGCTGGAAGGATTTTGAGGCTTGGAAACATTGGAAGCAGGAGCCTTACGCATGCTCAGTGAGCACTTTATCACTGAGCTACATCCTCAGCCCCTTGAAAAATGCTAAGATCGCCACTTCAAGACCTACTAGAGCTCTGTCTGTTGAGTAGTGGGGTATGAATAGAGGTACAGCACAAAAGATTAAAGATAAATCCCCGAACTTGCAGAAAGCCAACATTAGAGAGCAAGCTAATTCTTTGTAGTGGGAAGAGAGGGAATCCAGCAATAACAACTTAAGCCCTGGATGAGTATTGGAAAGATTTCTAAAATGTTATATGTTGTAACAACATGAAAACAGAAAAGACCTATGAGGGATTAAAATGCTTTACTGTATGTGGTTCCTTCTCTTTCATAATAATTGACTACTTGAAAGATAAAGCCCAACGCTCTTCAAAAAAGCAAGAGGGCTTCCATTTAGAGATGTCTTGGTAATAGTCCTTAGTTCTGAGGTTTGGGGCTTTCTGAAACCCTTCACCTCATTTTGTAATGGATTACTGAAGATTCGTTCTCCAAACAGAACCTGAGTTGAAAACAAACCATAAAAACTATTATGGTCTGGAAGGAGAACTCAGAGTTAAATCAAAATTCAGCTGCATTTAGTCAACATGCATTAATGTCTTGACAGTGCTTGGTCTATATAGCATTTAATGTCCTTGCATCTTGGGGAAATTCTGGGGTTAGGTGTATCTTTAAATGTTCTTTTTCCTTCCCCATTTCCTTTTCTTCTGTATTGATCAGAGGCTGTGTTATTATCCATTAAAGGATAATAAGTGAATATTCATAGGCAAGTTGATCACAAGTGTCTTCTGCATCTTTTGAGAGTGACATTAAGGTCCATAAGATTTCCATCCAGGTTTTTTTTATTTGCATATTTTTAAAAAAAAATCCCAAGCCATGAAGCTGCTCTAATTTTGTTGAGTTTATAGCTATTTGTGTACAGGGTAATTACAACTTAGCCAGCGTGAAAGATGGTTTAGAAGGAGATGACCTCTGTGCTACTGATAACTGCAGTTCAAGACCCAGCCAGCTGCTGTGGTGCATGAGAAATGTCTTAGTTCATTAAGATCAAAGGAGCTAGTCACTTGTTCACAGGCCTGATTTCGCAGCTGCAGAAATATTTACAGCAATTAACAGCTTTTTAAGACCCTCTGCTTGAATTGTTAACCTTCAAATATGATATCTCTAGAGGCATCGTTGATGATACTATCACTTGTCCCAAAATTCAGCTGCTTGATTTTTATTGAACTTGATGTGGAAATATTTAAGTGATGATTGAAACACTAATTAAATGCTTTGCCTGGACCTGGGAGTCAGGACTCTATAGAGGAAAGGAACATTATCAGAAGCCAAAAGCCCCTAATTCTGCCAGTTTTCGGCTTCGGTGATGTAAAGCATGTGTGGGTTTTCCTGACATCTACTGATGTGTGAAGCTTTTTTAGTGGTTCCACCAAACAGAACACAGGGATACAGCGGGTAAAACGGTACCACCAAACCAAACACAGGAATACAGCGGGTAAGCCCAGGTGATCAGTGTGAAGATTTAGCATCATTTCTGACACAAGGTGTCAACGACATGATTTGGTCATGAGTGTGGATTCAGGCTGGCTTGGAAAAGATAATCTGAAGTTTTTGACTTCTATCAGGTCATTGTTTAGTCTTTTATTTCTCTGATATCCAGGATATACATTTGTAAGTTCAACATGGAGGTAGCATCGGTCATATGTCCTTGTTTGACAGCTTTTCATTCAGTGTCTTAATCCATGGAACCTCAGCCCTAAGAAAATATGGAAATCCACTAGGAATATGGATTCTGAGACAGTCTTTGATACCAATTGTGTGAGACTTTCCAGCATGCTAAAATAACTCTGCAGGTGATTTGAACTTATTGACGAGTTAAGAACCTAACTGATGTATGCTCTTCTTGGACAAGAGCCGTGTGTTTCATTCACTTTCATGTTTTCAGAACACAGAGCCAAATCTGACGTTTAATAGATATTCAATAAATATTGCTGAGTGGCCCGTGCTTTGTAAAAATGTTGGGTGGATCCTAATCGGCTGGAGTCTCTGTGAGGGTTTGTGGAGTGTACTCAGGTGAATTAGAGAGGCGGAGAGTTCAATCCCCCTCTTATTCTACAGTTGCTCCCCAACACTAGAAACCAGTAATCCTGGAGCAGGCCCTGGGAACTTGAAAGTCTTCCAAGTCACAGGCTTCCTCCTAGTCCTCAACAGCTGTGCTCCCTGTCTGCCATCCCTGGGGCTGACTCCATTCTTCATTTTCTAATTGCACTTTAGTTTCTGTCTGGCATTGGCACCCGGCCCTGAAGCCAACCCTGTGTAGGACGTGTTCCTCAGCTGCTACCAGACAATTTGGGGCTCCCTGCAGGCAATGCTTCAGCTAAAGGGAGTTGTCTGACTCAGTGTCACACCTCTGAGGGTCAGTCTCACCGACCTAATGGCTGAGGCGAGACTCACTTTAAAGGTTTGTACTTTGGTCAGCCTAGGGCAACAGCAAAGGGCTATTCAGCTCCAGGGCCCCCATGAAGTGAGCCATAGTCTTGGTTTTGGTTGTTTCTGAGGTCTTCCCCTCCCAGCACTTCTCCCCTCTTCTCCAGAGGTCAATGAAAAGAACACCTCCTAGATAAGGCCTTCACCCAAAACTCTGTGTCCCTCTGCTCTAGAACACACAATGGCAAGAGAATTTACTAGTTGGTTGGTCTTAGCTGCCCATGCTCCTCACACCCCTGTCTAATGCAACAAAAACAAGGAACACGAACAAAATGCCTGGACTCACAGAGAGAATATTTCGATAGGAGAGATAATCAATCAATAAATCTATGATGCTGGGTGGTGAGTAAAACCAGTTTTTTAAAAATCCAGGGAAAAAGAGTCTGATGATCTGCGTTCAATCCCTAGGACTTGTTTGGCAGAAGGCAATAACTGACTCTTGGAAGTTGCCCTATGACCACTAGTTCTGCATTGTGGCATGTGCACAGATGCTCACATACACACACAAAATAAACACACATAAAAATAATTTTTAAAACTAAGTCAAATACATTTAAAATAGATCATATTTGAAACATAGATATAGGTAATAAAGCCTCATTTCATCTTATAGCATGATCTTAAGGATATTGGCCTTGATTACACCTTCAGGACAGAAATACCATAGGGTGGCATGCTAAGGCACATCTCTTTTCAGCTCCTCACTCAATAACATCTATAAGTCCAAGCTATGCTTGTTCAGTTGTGACCACAAACAGACTATGGATACAAAAATATACTAAAATTCAGCAAAAACCTTCTTTGGGAACTAATCAATGATTAAGAGTTTACTGTGGATCTGGGGAGATGCTTAGCCAGTAAAGTGTTTGTTCTGCAAAAATGGAGACGTGAGCTGACCCTCAGCATTCATAGACTAGACCAGTGTCTGTAGGCATGTATCTATAGTCCTAGTAATGGGACTCTCTCCCTCTCTTTCATAAGCACACACAAAAAGAGTTTGCTTTGATAACTAATGCACACAGAGTTACCATTATTAACTACTCAATGCAATTCACTTATGTCGGTAAAATTTACGATAAATGTTTGCACATATACAGACCATGCACTTTCCCTGCAGAGATCTGGGTGTGTGCACTCACCGGCACATCAGCGTGTAAGGGCTTTGTATTAGGTATGCTAGGAGCGGAGAGGTGCAGCATTTGAACTGATCTGATGGAAACAGGCTGCTTGTACTTTAACGCTCTGGGAAAACATGGTGTCCCAGTTACTCTCTCATTCCTTCATCACAGACTGTAGTCTCAGGACACATCCATGAGTGTGTCACCCATGTGGATGACTTAACTCTCTCAACTTCTGCTGACTGGGGATTTTAAGAACGTCTGTTAGATCACCGCTCAGGTCTTTACTTTCTTAGTCAGGGTAAACTATTTAATTGGCTCAGTATTATTTGTATTCTGGTAGCACTTTATAAAAATTATGTAGATATAAATATATTTAAGTGCTTATATGGTCATTTTGAGTATTTTAGTAAAAACCTATCTCTCAATTACTCATTTTATCCTTTTGAAAGCTTAGATAATTGAGTGTCGAAATCTCTTTTGTTGATCACAGTTCCAAAGAACCAAAACGGGGGTGTCTAATTAACTAAGAAGCATAGAATCAGGGCCCACAGGTACTGGTTTATTGGCTTGATGATCATGAAGAAATCCAAAAGTTTCCTAACATGCACAATAGAAAATTACCCTGTAAAACCTCTTAATTGTAAGAGCAATAAAGCAACTTCTGGGTCCTTATGGAGTTAGCCAATGAGCCTTGAGACTACTCACAATACAGCATTTGAACTGGTGAGGTAAGAGGAAGGTGAAGACAGAATCCTGTGATGCATGTCAGTAATCCACATCAGTGTATTTTCAGATCACAGCAATGGCCATAATTATCTAAGGTCCAGTTGCCCATGCAGTTGTCTGGTGCCAGGTGCTGGGGACCGTGTAGCATTTGGTAAATGCTTAGTGGAAGGAGTGACTTGAGCTCTGTGACAACTGGATTCTCAGTAAATGACCACCGCGCTCTCTTTAAGGTCAAGCTCCGTGGCTCGTGGTTGTTTGAACTTTGGGCTCTAAACTTGGCTACTTGATCTAAAGCCACACATGCTTAAACAATTACATCAGCGAAAGTATGAAGCATTCAAGGAAAATAAATCTTTTCACAGATTCAAATTATCCTACTTGATCACTGTGAAATGTCCCTAGGATTTTATTCTCAGGATTTGTCCTAAGAGTCTCCAAGGTGACAATGGTCACACAGCTGCTTCATGGTAAAGAACCAGGCAGCCACCTGATCATAGTTTGATGTCTTTATAAATACTTTAGCTTATTGGTCATGCAAGAATGTTTTTTCTCACTGTATGATCATATTTTTGCCATTGGAAAAAGTAAAAATACTAATTGTAGAGAGGCAATCACCTGCTGCTCCCAAAGCCTACCCTGTGTAGTATTTGACATCCACTACTGCATTCTTTACATATACATATTTTGCCAAAATTTTAATAATACTCAATGTATAATTTCTCCCTTGCTTTGGATATATTTAACATAATAACAAAAGCATTTAAAATGTTATTAATCTTCCCCCATGTATTCCTTTATACAACAACATGTGTTTTATTGTGGGAGTGTGTCCTACCTGATGCTGATCTTTGAGCCTCAATACCAAATTCATCCAAAGGACTACGTTTTGACTCTGATATAAATAACCCAGGAAAATTATATTATTTTTTCCAATTGCATTGTAATTCCTCTGGTTAGTTTTGATATGATATGTTTGTGAACATCTTCAAAATAACTCAGGAAATTAATGACATTATCTGTACATGTTTTTAAAGAGAAATATTTTAACTATCTTGTTTCTTTCTACTAGACATAAGTGAGTTTTAGCTCTTTTTCCTTGGCTGTTTTTTATCAGAAGTAATCCAGATCAAACCTAGGGCCTCAACCAGGCTAGGCAAGGACTCTATCACAAAGATACCCGCAGCCCATTTAAAACTCCTTGCTTTGGAGGCATCATCTTGCTAACATGAATGAAAAGACCTTGAACCTGAAATCCTTTGCCTCAATCCTTGAGTAACTGGGATTATAGGCCTGTGCCACCAGGCCATGCTCATCTATTAACAAACTGACCTTGAGGAAAGGAAAAGTACACACAAACAAAAACCATATTTAAAAGAATGTTTTACAGGTTTTGATAGTAATTTCCAAATTTGAAAGTGCTTTGTGAAATGGATGCACATTAAATAAATTACTGTCTTTTTACAGAATATCTACTTGTGATGAAAGGAAAAACTAATTTGAATAAGCCACCTTCACTGCATTTGTCAAGCACCACTTAGCACACTTGTCTCATCTCTGAAAGTCCCTCAAAGGTGGCTGAGTCCTATGCGTGTTTACTAGAGTCCTTTGCTCGTCTTGTATCCTTGATGGTGAAGGTTCCAGATTTTCATGTCACTGTTGTTTTTATGCTACAGAAATTATCTCTTCACCAGTGTGAGAAACATAGAACCCTGTAGGGTCTCAAGACAAAGACAATTAGTCTTTGGCCAGGAAGGAGAACAAAACTTTCAAGTTAAAACACATACCTTTCTTTAATCCCAGCACTCAGGAGTTAGAAGCAGGCAGATCTGAGTTTGAGACCAGCCTGGTCTATAGAGCAAGTTCCACGACAGCCAGGGCAACACGAGAAACCTTACTCAAAAAAACCAAACCAAAACAAAACAAAAACAAGCAACAGCAACAAAAAGAGTTAAAACGCCAGCTCTGGTGTTCCTTTTTCAGGAAAGGCTCCATCATTCAGAGTGTCAGTATTTATGAGCAGTGGCTAAGCACACAGCTCTCTACTCGGCACTGGTCTTTATCTCTATGGAGAACCATTTGGGGAAATCTTTAGCAAGTTGAGTAGCAGTTTTCAGGGTGGCAAAGGAATCACTGGATTAGTGCCTCAGGATCATAAATGCTAATAAGCATTTCTGGGGTTTTGGTTGGACCTGCAACTTACTTGGTATTTTGTTTACATGCATGAGAGCCTAGGTTTCATTCACAGAACCACATAAGCTCACTTGGTAGCACATGTAGGGAAGTTTTTTATAAAATTAACTTCAATTTGCCACTGTCCTTATGGTTCCTTGGCTTAAAAGAAAAGTCAGAGGATACAGGGAGCAGATTAGAATTACTTTAACTATGGTGACTCTTCTAGTCTCATTTCATGGTAAAATATCCTGACAAAAGAACAACTCAGGGTAGAAAACATTTGTTTTAATTCATGATTCTAGGTGGTCAGAGTGAGAGGCACTTTAGGCAGCCAGTCACCTGTTCAGAGTCAAAAGCAGAAAGAAACAAATGCATGCAGCCCTGTTTGCCTCCTTGTTTGTTTGCACTCAGCTTGACTAGTTGACACTTGCACAGCTCAGTAGGCCCTACCCAGGGAAAGACACCACCCACAGTGGACTGGATCATCCCACATTCACCAAATCAACTAAGACAATCCTCTCAATCATCCCCATAGGCTATCAGAATGCAGACAATCCCCCCATTAAGACTTTCCTCCCAGTTACTCCAGATTGTGTCAAGTTGATAAAAGTCAATCATCATGCTCAACACCTTGTCAACTTGACACACAAACACATCACTTTTAAACCATAGATTTCCATCCTTTGGGCCTAAGATCTCGAGTTTATCCCAAATTATAAAATATACACTAATTTTTAGAGTTCCAAAAGTCTTTAAAAATTCAGATACTTTAAAAGCCCAGTATCTCCTAAGTGTGCCTAATAGAAAATAGAAAACAAGTTGTACCCATCCAACAAATAATGGCACAAAACAATCAGATAAAAAGCAAAACCAAAATCCTACAGAACAAATATTAACCCCTATAGCTACTTTCTTGCGTACGGGGCTTGTAATTTGGCCTCAAAGGACCTGTTTAGTCCCCTACCATCTTGGGTTTCTACTGTTGTGAAGAGACACTATGGCCACGGCAGCTCTTATTGAGGAAATAATTTGAGGTTGGCTTACAGTTCAGAGGTTTAGTTCATTGTCATCATGGAGGGGATCATGGCAGCATGCAGGCACACATTGTGCTGTAGAGGTACCAGAGATGTCTACATCTAGATTAGCAGGCAGCAGAAAGACAGAGAGAGACACTGGCCTGATGAACATCTGAGACCTCAAAGTCTATCCCCAATGAGACACTTCTTTCAACAAAGGCACAGCTACTCCAACAAGGCATAATAGCACATGGGGCCGTGGAAGCCATTTTCATTTATACCACCACACATATCTCCTGCTCTGCCTCCTGAAGCCATACAACTTTTCTGTTGGACTTAGGCTGACTCCACCCAGCACTAGGCCTTGTAGCTCTTGTTGGCAGATGTCTGTGGTCCTGGTACCTCTATTATCCTGGGGCCCTTACTGCAACCAAAGCCACACCCTCAGGTTCCACTCCAAAGATCCTTAGGGCCTCTCCACAGAGAACTTGACCTTGATATATAGCACCAGGACTCAGCTGACCTGAAAACCAGTACCACATGGGCTAGGCTCACACTGCTGAGTTCTGCCCCACCTGAAGATGCACCCCATCCTCGTAGAGCACAGCTGCACTGACTGGCCTCTGCCTGCTGATCCCCAGGAAATACAATATTCTCTGAAAACTTGTGACAACAAATTCCTGTTGTCCATAAAGAGAGGAAGTTTCACTCCAGTGGTACTGTTTTCCTAAACAGCAGCAGCTGCTTCTTTAACCTTAGCATGAATAGAAAAAAAAATTCCTAGCCAAATATCACAAGAAGGGCTCTAATTTAGTTTAAGATAAAGTACCTGTTCCCATTGGAGAAAAGATCAGAACCACTTCCAACACTCTTATTTCTCAAAATCCCACAAGAATGACCCATTAAGTTCTGCCCAAAGAACTCAATTGTGATTCTAGCTTTAAATTCCATTTTTTTCTACAAAATAGTCCAAAGACATAAAACCATATGATTGGTTTATCACAGTAATGACCCTACTCCCCGTAAAAGTTTCCATTCTCCTTTCATTTCTATTGCTGTGATAAAATGTAACTCCTAGAGAGAAAGAGTTTAACAACTCCAGGTTATAGTTCATTAATGCAGGAATAGTGCAGTACCTGGAGCTTGAGGCTACCAATCATAGCACATCCACAGTGAGGAACAGAGAGAAACAGATGCATATGGTCTTGCTTGCCTGCTTGCTTGTTTGTTTTCTGCTTGACTCTCTCCTTCTAAACAGCTCAGAACACCCTACTCAGGGGATGATACCCCTACAGTGGACTGAACCTTCCCATATGAAATGAACCAATTCAACTAAGAAACTCTCCAATAGACATCCCCACTAGCCATGAAAATCTCCAATAGACATCCCCACTAGCCATCAAGATCCTCTCCCAGGTGACTGTGATGTATCCAGTTGATAAGCAAAGCTGATCATGACAATAATGTCTGGTTTACTGAGCAGTTAAGAAAGTGTTTTAAAAGATACAAGACTTAAAACATGAGTTCCAGTTACGTGAATGTGATAAAGAGTCTTTTAAATCAATTACTGTTTTCCTGCCATGCCCCCTCTGAAATATTCTATAGAGTCTGAATGTCAGAAGAGTCTTCTTCCCTATGAGCATCTGAAAAAGTAGGAATTATTTCTATCCAGCTTTCACTTTTTTTTTTCATTGAGTCACTGTTGAGGTTTGGATTGAGGTAGTATAGTTGGTGATTATCAGGTGCTGGAGACTGCCTATGCGAATCTCTTTAATTTTTAAACATTTTGTAGTTTTGTGGCTGGGTCTCATGTAGCCCAGGGTGGCCTTGAACTTGCATAGCTGATAAGGGCCTTGAATTCCTGATCCCGTATTTTCATTGTTCAAGGTGATAGGATTATAGGATTGTGCCAACCGGCTCTATGGGATACTCAAAGTCATTTTATTGGCACATTGTTTTGGCATTCAAATGGGCGAAGAGAAGGAGAGTAGAATGAATTGAGAGGAAATAATGACATGACATTTTAGTGGCATTCCATAATAACTGAGAGAGTGGACATGCCAGAGACTTTTTAGGATGCATTTAACAGGAATAAACAACTTGGTAACTCTGGTCCAATTTCCAGTTGCCTGGGGACACAAAGCCATGGAGCAGAAGGTGTTGTGCTTTCAACTAAGCAGACCAGAGACAATGAGTACTTATATCCTTGAATGAGATGCTGGCGCTGGACATCAAAGCCTTTTAGGATGTGAGACCAGCAAGAACAACTGTAACCAATCCTTGTGCTTTGTCCCTGGGTGCTAGACATAATACCCTCAGGTATCAGAGATTCTTGGTTCCTTCTGTCTTTGAAGGGTCTTTGAGTGGAAAGCCCTGTAAGAACACTGAAGGGTCAAGCAGACTGCCCACTTTAACCTCTGAAGCCCTGGCAGACTGCCATTGTACAACTCCAGCAACAGTGGGGTAACCACTGCTCCCCAGAATCCCAGCCTGTCAAGATTCTAGACAGCCTGTGAAGTTTGGTTAAGCACCAAAACCATATCTCCCAATCTGAATTTAGGGGAGGTAATGGCAGAAGGTGGTAGGTAAAGAGAGGAAAAAAGACGACAATAGGCAGTCTCTTTTTTTCCCCTTTCTGCTTACACAGATCAGCTAGGGAGGACTTCCTGTCTATCTGTGACTTAGAGAGTCAGTTACGGTGTACACTTAAAGAAAGCTGGAGGGTTTTTGAATTAATAAGTGCTTTTAAAAATGTCAGTCAAGAAGTGCTAAAGACCTTTCACCAGCTACTTTCCAATCTTGTTATTTTAATACATGCCTCTACCCTAGGCTTCATGGAAATGTGAAAGGTAATGAAGTATTCCACAGGCTGGTTTTTGTATTTTTAATCTAATTTTAATCTGTCGTTTAGTGGTGCTTCAAAGTGATGTTTACTTGAGTTGGAGTGCTATTTCACAGAGCCCCAAATCCTTATTTGAGATTATGTTTTAGACACATTGCTGTTGTTATCATTGGGCACAAGGAGCTCAGTGGAAGGAGAAACACATTGCAAAATTTTACACTTATGTCAGGTTTAACAAGGACATCCATGGGTCTTCTATTAGGCACTTATTAGGGTCAAATTGGAATTGCTCTCATCTGGGAACTGTGCAGGAAGTTTGCATTCCCAGACTTTGGAGCCAGCTGACCTTAGCTTTAGACTATCTTAGCTTTATATATTTAGCTAAAGGGAGGTGAGGGAAGAGGAATATTTCTATGTTGTATTTTCTTAGTGTTGGTATGTTTTTAGTGCTAAAAGACACCTAAATGCTAATTCTATTTTATTTAGCTTATTTTGCATGTCTGATGATACTGGGTATAAAGACTAAGATGCCAAGTTCCTGTCCCTCTGTACTCTCAATCTAAAGAGACAGGCAGAGGGTCACAGAGTTCAGTGAAAAAAAAAAAAAAGAAACTTTCTTTATCCATTCTTCCATTGAGGGGCATCTAGGTTGTTTCCAGGTTCTGGCTATTACAAACAATGCTGCTATGAACATAGT
>LOEQ01002266.1:45098-57566 GCA_001685075.1 Bramus lutescens | reverse complement strand
GCGGCTCCCTTTCATCTAGGAATCCCTTGCTGCTCATCGATCTTGCTTCAGGACCAGGAAACATTCTATCTATAACCTGAGGTTTTTATGCACTTCTGATCAAGCTCCTGATCATCCTTTATGTGCTGACTTTGTACATTCATCCTAGAGAGCTGCCTTTCAATGGCCCCAGATAGTGCTTGATTTCCCCCCATGAGACAGTGGACCCCACAAGACAAGGATTGATGAATTGATCTTTGAGCATTTTCCGGAGCCTTGAATAGACTTGCATGTTAGAAGTAAAGTGAGAGGAACCTGGGGGTCATTTATCATCCTCAGAAGGACTTTTTCCTTTGTGTGGGTGTGTTTCAACAATACCAGAGATTTGCTAGTTTGGCAATGTAAGTAATTCCAATTTTCTGAATTAGAAAGATAGTCTGTCCCTAAATGAAGTCCACTTAATTCTGAGGAATATACCATCGCTTTATGTAAAGTAATTCAAACACTTGTTACTCAAAAGTAGTTATTTCAAGAGTAGTATTTTCTATTAGAATTATTCCTAAGTGTAGATCTGAATCCTTTCGGAGGAGTTGATGTGTGTAAGCCCCACCAGAGCCTCTTGTTCATGTATTTGGATGGGGAGACAGGCTTGTTCTCGGTAATACTGATGTCACTGGCTGCACACTTGTGCAGGGAACCACTCTTCATCTTTCTTAATCTTCCACGACTGATTTGGAGTTCAAAGTGTGGTCTGGGGGCCTCCAGTTCCAGCAGCAACTGACGGCTTGTCTGAAGGGAAGGACTTTGGGCACCACCTGTGGCTCCTGGGTCAGAATCCTCAGCGTAGTGTTGTCTCTGCTGATTTATGTGCAGTCATTAAAATCAGAGAAAGCACTGGCTTGGAGCACTGGGAGAGGTCACATCCAGGACAGGCCAGAGAGGACCAAAGAGAAAGACGGTCTAATTTAGAGGAACAGGGACATGCAGGAGTGTGTGCTTATACATCTTTGAACAAAGCTGAGATAACTAAAATGATTAAATAGGATATAATCCTACCAAGACACAGACAGGATGACTCAAACGAGGATTCAGAAAAAGCTTGAATTAAGATACTATTTGCAATGGTGTGGGCAGAATCAAACTGATCTTCAATGATTAGTAACACATTTAGCCACTAACAGCAACAACAAAAGTTAAGGAAGAGCAGAAAAATATCAAAATTATCATCCTCTCTTCCTCTTTTAGTGTACCAATGCATTGTCCACTGGCCAAAGCCACCCAGAAGATACAGGGTAGTAAGCATAGCTACTACCATCTATAGAACTCAGTCTCCCAGCCCATACAGGGGAACACATAGAAAGGTACAGACTTCTCCCTATAAAAAATCCATTGATTATTTACATACCGGTTGGAACAGATAAGGTTGACAGTTACACCCTTGCTAACTTTCTCTACAAATGAAAGTTGGTGGGGAAAAATCTAAGAAACACAGACAAGTAATCCTAATATTCCATTTCCACTTTCAAACTCAGAAGTCTCTAATTAATAACTACCACCAAATGAGGAAGCATAAAAGACAGCAAGTAATGAGAAATTAAATTGAGGGCTGTGGGTCAGCTGACCGTTCTTGCTGCCCAAGATGTATGCAGAGTTTTCCTGGGGTTCTGGCTGGCTGTTCTTGTCAGTTTGGCACAACCTTGAGTCACCTGGGAAGAGTGAACAGCAGTTGAAGAATTGCGTCCACCGTATTAGCCTGGGGCCACATCTGCATGTCACTATTAGGTTAATTATTGATATGGGTGGATCCTAACAGTTCCCTCGGGGGAGGGAGGGAGAAGGTGAGGCAGCTACAATTTATTCCTTCCCTGAAGCCCCATGCAGGATGAGCCCTGTTCTCTTGGTACTCGATTCTGCTTAGAAGAATCCTTGTTGTATCAAGAATGAGAAGTTTCTGTTTATTTAAACTAAAACTCCCCAAGAGCATTGCTATTTTAACGTGATACTGATTAAATTTAGAACAGGTAAATGAAGACTGAAGAAACAGGTCAGTAAATATTTTATTACATTATGATAGTTTTGCTTATGGCACCAAAATCTGTCTGATTTTAAACCTCTTCTCTCTCTGTCTGTCTCTCTCTCTGTCTCTCTCTCAAGCATTTCTAAGGCTACTGCTACCTACAGAGAGTCATTTGTGGGTGGCCTAGAAAGACTCAAAGTTTCGGAGTTTGAGTGGCGTAGCACTGAAATGCCAGGTTGACTAATCCACCAGAACAAAGCAAACCCAAAATAAGTGGTTCATATGGAAAGAAAAAAAACAACCGAAAATCCATGCAATGATTCATGGAGTTGACACAAGCGTTAATGTGGCCATCACAGTGATTGAGGAGAACGCCCAGGCTGATCCTGCGCAGTTCATCAGAGACCACATCTGCTCCCTCACCACTATGTGGCTTCACTGTCGTCTGATCGGCTGTCTCCAGACTTTACAGCCCTTTTTATCCTTTCCCAATATAAATAGCAAGGCAAGCTCTTTTGACTTCACACTGGGAACTGTCAAAACCCAACAGGTGTAGAGCTTTGCTGACCTCCCGAGGCCCTTCATCTCTCAGGGAGGGGACTGTCTGCCCTTTGCCAAAGGGATTGCCCGCAACCTGACACCAGAAGATGACAGCTGCTTTTCCCTGGGACATATGACAGCCAGGAGGAAAGCTCAGATGGAACAGCAGAGAATATGTGGCACTAGCTACCCTTCCTCATCAGCTGCACATTGGAGGGGGAAACCCAGCAAGCAATCAAACTGCTAAGACTATTGGGATTTTATGAAATGCAATTAGTACAAAAGTGAGAGATTTGGGGAGTTATAGGCCACCAACTCCCCAAATGCTTAGATGTAAAGTTAACGTTTTAAAGTAAAAATGCAAATCAAAGGGTTTTTATTTTTCTTTAAAAAAAGAGTTTTCACAGTCTTTCAGGAAGGGTTGAGATGGAAAGGCCACCTGGGCTTTTTGGCTCTGAGTTATTGGACCCCAAACTAGAGATGCTAAATCATGCAAATAGAATAGAGGATGCTCAGGGAATCTAATCTGAGGTCTCTCCTGAAGTATGGGAAGGGTACAGACTTATACTAAAAAGCCATTTTCTGTGCTACTTGAAACTCAGATTTAACTGGATGTTTTGCTGAAAATACCCTTCCAAGTCCAGCAACCTGTTTGGCTTCCTGACACTTGATTGTCCTCTTGAGGCCAATAGTAGCCCATAGCTGCCAAGCAAAACTTTATTCCAATCTTTGGAGATAAACAAGGAACCTTAGCCAGAGGATTTCATATGTATAACTGGGGCTGCTCCTCTCTGTTATGTTTCTCATTCCTCCTGCTGGTTCTGCTTTTAATACAGTTGAAAAGAACTTGTCTTTTGTGTTAGACTATCTTATTAACAAAAAAAAACTGTTTTGCCCTATGTTCTCTGAGAAGTAAAGTAAATCATATTTAATTTAATTTGATCAGTATCTGGCCCAGGCTGAGTCAGGCATGATTTGGAAGGCAAGAGGCTAATGGGGAGACCTGTCAGGAATGCTTCATCATGCTGCTTTAGATAGGCTATGATTACATGAAAAAATACAGAGAGACCAGTGTGGCTTGTCACCCAGCACAAATCCATAACTGCCCATCGCGTACATGATGGCATCTTCTGTACTAGATGCTGAAGATGTAGCAATGAACAAATCTTTGCCCCGGTACTGGTACTCTGAGAGGATGTACATTAAGAAGAAAAGTTAGATTTATTTGATAATACCAAAGAAGACTTCAAAGAGGAGGTCGTAGAAACATAAGGAAATGTGTCAAGGACCACAAGCGCCAAGGCTAGGCAGCAGGCTGTTCATTATCATATTATAGGATTATTCTAGGATTTCAAGTTAACCTGTGTGTACAAAACACTGCTGTGTTTCTTATATGCAGTCAACATTTATTGGTATATATTTTTAAAAAATCAACAAAATATATGGAACAGGGAATCATACAAGGCATTGGACATCTGTGAACCTCTAAAATTATATAACAAAAATATATGGGTATAGATGCTGAGAATTTAGCAAGAAGGATTTATAAATATGTTCTTTTTTTTCAATTTTCAGTGTTCTATAATCTCCTCAAACTGAAAACCCTCCATCAGAGACATCAGACAGAATGAACATCTAATATAAAACAACTTATTATGACCAATTGATATATAGCATGAATCAACTCTTACAGAGCTCTTACTATAAGTACTGGAGAACAAAATCAGATTTACAAAGCTTATGTGAAATTAATCTCAAGCTTTGGAAGAAAACTGTGGAAACATGTGAGCACAGCATTGTATTACAGATTCATTTCATTGAAGAAAGATTTTTCTATTCATTAAAATTCATCTACTCTCTCATGAGCATGTAATAGCATCCACAGGCATTCACAAGTATCTCATAGCTGTTTCAATTTTCCTGTGTGTATACTGTTCATATTTGTGATAAGCCCAGATTCTCATTGTACTGGTTAGTTTTTATTATCAACTTTACACGAACTATTCACCTGGGATGAGGAAACTTCATTTGTGGATTGGCTCCATCAGACTGTCCTGTGGGCTTGTCTTTGAGGTATTTTCTTGACGGCTAATTGTTGTGAGAATTCATTCCCCTAATAGTTTGAGGGTACCAGTCTTAGGGCATGGCTTCTGTGTGCAGATGTGATCTCTTATAAGGAAGAGGGGAGAGGACTCTCCTGCTCTCTTGCGTGGCGGTTGGAGATTGGATCACTGCATCCATTGACCTAGGGCAGAATAGAAGACCGGGGCAGCTTTCTGCCTTGTTGTTATTCATAAGCATTCCATAATAAATCTTTGTTATGCTCTTATTTGGGCTCTTGTGGATTCACTAAACATCACCTATACTTGGCACCCAACGTGGGGCAACATTGTGGATTCACTTACCCTCACCTAAAGCTAGCTTTTTGCTTTAAGAGGGCTTAGCCAATGTGGGTTATACAGATGGACCTGGGATATATAAAAATAATAATAAATAGCAAAAACTAGCTGAGCCAGCCAGAGAGAGAAAGCTCATAAGCTATTTATCTTTGGCTCCAGGTTTTTGCCTTGAGTTCCTCCCCCAACTTCCCTCATGATTATGGGGAGCAGACAAACCCTGAGTGAATGTGTAAAGAGTGGGTGAAGTCATGAGTGAATATGTGTTGCTTCCATGAGCACAGCCATGTCAAGAACATGTGCCTCTGACCCATTGAAATGGCAAAGTCTTTCCTTGCTTAGGCTCAGACATATAGCAGAGCCTTTGTCCCATCCAAGTATGAGTGTTTAGGAAGACACAACTTCCTCTGGAATGCTCATCGGTGGAGATTGCTCCCCTAGAGAGACTTCCTAGAAAGATTAACTGAAACTGCCTTCTTGTTCAGCTGTGTACCATAACTCCCTCTTCAATTAAATGTACACAACCAGGCTGCTCCTCAATTCAGATGTGTACCATAAATGCATTGAGGTTCTGGCTTGCAGTCAGTGTATAAGAATTAGCCAATAAGAAGCTAGAGCTAATGGGCCAAGCAGTGATTTAATTAATACAGTTTCTGTGGGAACTAGCACAGTTCACCTAGTCCCAGATTTCCTTTCCGACCCTGTGTCTGTGTTTCTGTCCTTCTCTCAATCCCTTTATGCACCAGTCAGGTTTTCAGGAGCAAGTCATGCAAAACAAGGTAGATGAGAGATTGCGATCCGGAAGCAATAACCAAATAAACTATTTCCTCTCTGTGTTGGTTTTGTTTGGTATGTTGTTATAAAAGTCAAAAGCAAATTAGAACGCTTCTATTTTATGCATTTATTTATTTATTTCCTATTTCATACATAAAAATATTGAGACACAACCAAAATTAAGTTACTTCCTCAAGGAAAGAAAGCTTAAAAAAAAAAAAGGAACATTCTGGGCATTGGTTGCCAATGCAGATGGAAGCAGATGAGCATGCCAGAGGCCTTGAAGGGAGCTGTCATGTTGATGCTCTGTTCATTGCTTTCTGGGGTTTCAGGTCTTCTGACAACTCTTTTTTCTCACTCTTATGTATGTTTGGAGGCTTTGCTATCTCCAGCACTTTAATTTTGTATAGAAACATCAGCAGACCTTTTATTTGTGCGTCTCTCTGTTAGCATACATAAGCAATTCCGAGGGAGCACAAAGCGATTTGGGCTCATAGTATCGGAGGGCTCAGACCATGATTGTTTACACTCTTGGACAAACATCATGGTAGCAAGAATGCGTGTGAGAGGCTGTTCTCCTCAGTGTACAGGAAACAGAGAAAAGTGGAATGCAGAGAAGAATCTGGACAAATGTCTTAGTGTCAGAAGCCTGCTATCCTGGTCATTCTAGCCACTTTCCCCATCAAAGTGTCTCTACGTTTAAAAGACCCAACGTCATCCTTGTTCACTACCTTCCTTATAAAATCATGGCAGCTCCATTTTCCTCTGTGGACAGTCATCAGAATACCAGCTCTCCTTCCCTATATTTCTGCTTTCCTTCCCTGCAAGTCACAAACACACCAGAAAAGCAGCATCTCAATACCAAGAACAAGGGAAAGTCCAGATGCCCTCTGAAAAACAGAACCAGTTACCGTCGTGTTAAAGTTTCACCCAAGGATGATATTTCTCCAGCAAATAAGTTGATTTAAAAAAAATTGTCACTTTTACAGGGACCAGCAGCTTTCAGCTCCTCTGCTACTTCTCCCCAAAATTTGCCCCTAAAATCTCTTTACATCTGTAACACAGCCACTACAATAGCTTTTCAAGTGTGTGCTTGCATAGTTGCTTTCTCTTAATAGTACTAAGTCATGTGACAAAGCAAAGGCAGTAGCCGCGAAGGCTGAGAACGGCTGAGAAAGTCAGGCAGCAAGCATCTGCCTGAGGAGATGCCCTGTCTGATGTTTCCAACAAGGAACTTAGAACCTGAGACCCAACAGCTACTGGAGAAATGCCATTTATTTTGAGACTAGGATGAAAGCTGAGGGTGTGGAAGGGAGAAGTGAGTAGAGATTGGTAAGAACTTGAGACCTGGGGAGAAAGAATAGTAGAATGTGGGGTGACAGGTGGAAAAGAAGGACCCTGGGAAGAAACACAAGGGAGGGAAAGGGAGATGAGGCTCTTGTTTTCATGTTGTAAACAGCAAATCCTTCACAAGAAAGCCAAGTGAAACAAAGCTCCAAGCTCATGTGACTTGCTTTTCTGTGCCCATAAAACAGAACCACAAAAAGGCAAAACGAGCAAACAAATGGATTGAAGATGTGTTAAAATGTATGGAAATTCCAATGATGTTAATATTGACAGTTAATGTCTACATGGGATAGGAGTAGCATTGACAGGTTTATATGTATATAATTAGATAATCATTACTTCTTTACAGGGCTATCAGACTGGCTGAATATATGCAGTGTTACAACACAATGTTCAGTATTTTTAATGAGTCCATTCTGCAGTTTTCTTTGAAGTCCCTAATTTTTCATTCCTGTGGCTATGACCTGCGGTCATCCTAAACCAAGGCCATCTTTCAGTTCTTCCTTTTCTTTAAACTCCTTTCTCTCCCCTTCCTTGTCCTCTAGCCCATATTGTACCTTCACATCATCTATTCCTTCCTGGAGGCAATACGGTCTGCCATCTTTGAAAGCATTTCAAAAGGCTGATGCTGAGCTGCTGCACAGTTCTTCAATGCCAGGCCTTAGAAAGCCTGATGGCTTTGCAAGAGAAAATGCACACTGGTTCTTTCTCCAAACCAACACTATATTTTGGGAAATCCACATGGAATGGACAGCAAGTTCTGGGAGTCAAGGGCAGATGCAAATCAGTTCTTCCTACTCAGAGAGGACATCTATGTTGGAAGCTTCAATCCAGAATTCAAAGAGTGCATGATACAAAGCATGAGGTTGAGACCCTGGAGGGCATATGTCTTGAAATAAAGCATGACCTTTATCTTAGTTACGGTTTCTATTGCAGTAAGGAGACACCATGATCAAGGTCACTCTTACAAAGGAAATACATTTAATTGGTTAGGCTTACATTTTCAGAGGTTTAGTTCATTATCATCATGGTGCAACATGGTGGTGTGCAGGCAAACATGGTGCTGAAGGAGTAGCTCAGTATCTGACCAAGAGGCTTCAGTAAGCATACTCTTTTACTGGGTATAACTTGAGCATATATGAGACATCAAAGCCTGCCTCCACAGTGACATTTGTTCTCCAACAAGGCCACACATTCAAATAGTGTCACTCCCTTTGGGAACCATTTTCTTTCAAACCACTGCAACCTTACTTCCTAAGAAAGGTAACAAGTTAAGCAGGACATTGAAGGTGGATGTGAATTACTTTCTAGCCTACGGCATTAGCTGAAATGAGTTATAAGAGCTTTAGTGTCCAGTTCAGAAATGAGAAGGAAGGAAGCAAGGGAGGAAGGAATGAAAGAGGAATTGAGGAAAGAAGGGAGGGAAGTAGAGAAAGAGAGAGGGGGAGGGAGGGAGAAAAGTTGGAAAAATTAGAAAAGTACTGACACACTTTGCCTTTAGAGAAAAATATCAGCCCTGTAGGCTTCCCATAGTTGTCATTGACCAGAGACTGGAAACCTAGATTTGAATGTCTACAGGTCTCTGTACAGTAGAGGGACCCTGGGTGACCAGCACCCATCAAAAAACAGGGATACTGAGTGTCCAGTCTGTGTCCCCAGTTCAAGAACATTCCACATCTGGTGTCAGAATGTGTGGCTGGAGGGATTCAGTATGTCTGGGATCCCAGCACAGGGAGGGGACTGTGGGAAACTTGTGCCTGGACTTCACCAAACTCCATTCTGCATCTCTTCCCATGACTGCCGCTTTGTATCCTTTTCATAGACAGGTGGGGACTACAAACATGGGAACATTCTGACTCCCAAGAGTGCTAGCAGAACCCGAAACCTTGCTATGGTCAGAGGTGATCATGGCCCATTGCCTTATTGCCCTCATATCATAACGATGGTTTTTATAATTGCTTACCAACTTTACAACCACATTAAAAGGAATTTAATTTCATATTCTCTATACACATTTGTTCTTAGTTTGCCTGAAAACTGAGATGAAAAGAATACCCTAGAAATATTTGGAAGATAAGACCAGTATGTGTAGCATGAATTGTAATTGTTCTTAATAAAACTCGGGTCAGCTATTGGGGTGAATGCTGAAGATCAGAGAAGCAGAGCAGCCAGCCACTGGAGAACTCTTACCTCTAGTAATGCTCAGATCAAAGGAGTGATCCTGTCCTCAGACTGCCTCCTCTGACTGACTGCTTCTCAAATATACATAGTCATTCATACCCCACAAAATGTGACAAAATGAGACTCCCTTGCAGCTAAAGGTGGTGTAAAGACAATGAAAGCATTGCTATGGGATTTAATCGCAATGACTGATGCTATCCCACTTGCTCTACAATGAAGCAGCTCAAGAATGTGGGATTGATTCATTGCTTTCTTGTGAAAACGTGGGTCTTATTGATTCTTTTCCCTCATCACCACTCTTCCCTAATTGATTGATTTGATGGTTAGAGCTCTGACTCCATCTCCAAAGATGGAGTGGGATAATTACTGCAGCCTGCTGTTTAATCTTCCTGCCACACAATTACTGCCAGCATCGTACCCCACGCCCCAGCACTTTCTCAGCTGTCATCCCTATGCTGGAGTTTGATACTGCAATGAGACACCTGGAGGTGGTAGCCTGGTCATTATTCAGGGTCATTTCCTGGAACTTGCAAGACTCCTAAACAGAGGAGGGGCTCCGGACCTTTTAAGAGGTACTTGAGCAGTCTACCTTCAGATCAACTCTGAGTTGGTAGAGGTGGACCGAGACATCCTGGGAAGACATTTGCTTAGCATCCTGAGCCTGGAGTGTGAGATCGATTAGGAGGGAGCGAATTCTGTTCTTTGCTGACTGTGCTTCCTGGGGCTTTTTTCATAAGCCTCTAAAGCTCTTTCCTTAAGGTTCCATTTGTTCTGAAATTATCAGCCATGGAGCAGGAGCACGTCATCTCCGTAGGAGGCGAAGTGTCTTTCTGATGCCCTCATCTTGTTGCACTGAGATGGGTGAGTTTTCCAGTCACCCCTGGTTCCTGCACCAAACTTGACCCCCAACCCCTCACACCTCCTTAGAAAAGAGCTTGGGGCGTGAGACCCAGAAAAGAGCATGGGGCCTGAGACCTGGAAAACATCAGGACAGTTTGGAATCTAACTTATTTTAAAACTCAAGACAAGAACCACGTGTTAAATTTATACGCTTACTGTTTGGCTTTCAAAGTAATGAACAAAGCTGTACTTATATGGAACGGTGTCTGAGGGTCTCACTAAGAGGCATTTCTTTCTGTGGAATTGTATTGGTAGTCTGCTGTATCACTGCTGCCTAGATTAGAAGCCAAACAATCTGGAAGCTAATTCTAACTTTTTTTCTGCTTCTGCTTTAATTGAAATTATAGTATTCACTAAATCAGGTGAAAATTATTTTTAAGAAGAATTTCCTCTATAACACAGCTCCCTCCCACAACATACAACATTGACTTCATCACGTATTCCAATTACCTCACATGTGAGCATTGTCAATTTTGAAGTCTGTGGTTGGAAAACAAGACTTTCTGCAAACAGCAAGGAATAAACTGCCCAGACTTGCTTCACAGTCGAGAACTGTAATGTTTCACTCACTTTGTCTGATGATTTTTGGTTTCACATTGAGCTTAGGGAAAAATAAAATGTAAGTTTTTTACATAAACTCCTTTCAAGTAACACAAAAGAGGTATAATTTGCAGAGTTTCTTTTAGTTACAGTCTTTTATTGATTTTTGGTATGCCTAAAAATTATTTCCCAATTCAAGTCCATCACTATTGAGGAAAGAGTGTTAACCAGAGTACAAATTGCTAAACTTGCAAGAAAACACCAAAGACCTGGAAACAATCCATACACCTTTTCCCTCCATGTCTCTCCCCTGCCCCTGCGCTCTTTCTCTTCCTTTATTTCCTTCTGTTTCTATTTTTTTTTCAGTTCACCATGCTAAAAATATTTGAGAAGCATCTAAGTCTGAAAGAAACCTATTGTCTCCCAATTTTCCTTCATCAATAATTTGGGACATGCCTTAGTTAGGGTTTCTATTGCTGTGAAGAGAAACCATGACCACGGCAACTCTCAGAAAGGAAAGCATTATACTGGCATGGCTTACATTTTCAGAGGTTTAATCCATTATGATCATGGGGCATCATGGCAGCATGCAGACAGACATGTAGCCAGCTGGAAGTCCTACATCTTGACTCATGGAAAGTGATCTTTCTCTCAGAGTGTGGCATGAGCATCTATGAGACCTCAAAGCCCACCTCCACAGCATCAGACATCCTCCAACAGACTACACCTCCTAAGAGTGCCACTCCTTTGGGTAGCCATTTTCTTTCAGACCCCACAGAGTATAAGTCGATATTGTTGTGATATCACTGTGTGAAGGAGAGACAAGCATGGGAGCTGTCACCATCTGACCACATTAGGCAAAGGTTCAGTTCTTGCTAACTTACATGTAGTGAGCAACTATCCCCTGGCCTTCCTGGGAGCTTCCACCAATCTTAAGAAAGCATCACTCCATCTGTGACCAGGAGAGTACATGTTCCTGTCCTTTTGAGTGAAGTAGTGTTCTTTCAAGATTCTTCTCATTTAGTGTATGCTTTTAGGAGACACTTAAACTGTTTGTGGTCATAGACTGCAGGCACTATGTTTTCTGGAGATGCTATAGACTCTGATTGGGCATTAATTTTGTGTATCACTGCCAAATCCATACACCACTCCCCAGTTCTAAAGGATCTTATGCTCCCAATATCTTGATTTTAGTCCAGTAAAACCCATTTGCCCTCTGTTCTTCACAATTAGAAGAAAATAAAATTGTGTTGTCTTCAGGCAGCAAGGCAATGGTACTTTATGTTGGCTGCATAGGAAAATAATGTAAGCGGTTCAGTAATTAACAAATACTGTCCAGCACCTTTTACTTCCAACTTTGGTAAGTGTCCCACATGGGTATTTGTAAGCTTACACCCACAAACAATATAAAGCAAATATCAGTATTATTCTCATTTCATAGAAGTTCAGAGGGAGCTGAGCTAAGCTTATTTCTCTACAAACCTAAAACCGTGTCTCTGAGCCTGCGTTCAGGAATATGTGCCCATAGAAGTTGATGACCTAGGGAGCTACCCAGACACTGCACCATCAGAGAGTGGTCATACTGTGGTCAAAGCTTCTGAGGTGTCTGAGGCAACAGAGAGTGACCACTCACTCATTCTTCAAACATGAAAAGCATACATACTACACAGAACCCCTATTCTCTTGCAATTCACAACTGTGAGGGCAAACATAACCAGAGCAGCTGAGGAGAGGGCGCCGCAACTGGCCCCATCCTATATCCACACTGATGAATATCTTGCATATCACCATAGA
>LOEQ01002266.1:27437-38021 GCA_001685075.1 Bramus lutescens | reverse complement strand
TTGCAAGCAGGAAGGGAGTGGGCATGGCTTGTCTCTTAAAGAGACAGAATTACATCCCCTTCTTGAGGAGATCAACGCATCCACCCTTGGGCCTTCCTTGTTACCTAGCCTCCTTGGTTCTGAGGGTTATAACATGGTTATCCTCTACTTTAGCCAATATCCACTTCTACTATACTTGTAAACTGGCGACAACTCCAATTGACATCAGAGAGCCTTCATCTAGTAACTGATAGAAACAGATGGAGATACCCATAGCAAAGCACTGGGCCGAGCTCAGTGAATCCTGCTGAAGAGAAGGAGAAAAGGAATGGAGGAACCAAAATGGGGTAGGGTGGTCAAGTACATCACAACTGAATCTACAGAAACTAACCTGGGCTCATAGGAGCTCACAGAGTCTGGACTGACAGCCAGGGAGCCTGCATGGGACCGACATAGGCCCCCAACATATGTGTGACAGTTGTGTAACTTGGTCTACTTGTGGGACTCCTAGCAGTGGGAGCAGGGACTGTTCCTAACTGTATGACTGACTTCGGGAACCTATTTCTCATACTGGGTTGTCATGCCCAGCCTTAATACAAGGGAAGGAGTTTAGTCATACAGTAACTTGATATGTCATTCTTTGTTGACACCCACGGGAGGCCTGCCCCTTTCTGAGCAGAAACAGAGAAGTTGATGTGGGGGATGGCAAGAGCAGAGGGGGGTGGGGGAGGGATTGGAGGAGAGAAGGGTGGGGAAACTGAGCAGGGTGGATGTAAAATAAATGACTAAATATAATTAACTAACAAAGTTGCTTGGTGATCCTTTGGGTTTTCTTGGTGGTGGTGTTGTTTGTTTTACTTTGTTTTGTTTTCTGGCTTACTCTTATCTCATTTAGTCCAGCAGTTCTTGGAGGCTCTTTCTGCTCTTTGCACTACTCTTTAAGTTAGTTATTCTAATATTTGTGTGATTCAATGACATCTGTATTGGGTTGTTAAGGTGGGCATAACAAATTCCAAGCAACTGAAATTTACATTTTACAGTACTCAAGATCTTCGCTCAAGATCCTGGCAGGTGTGCTCTCTCCCAAGGTACCCCCCCATCTGTTGTAGATAGCTGTCTTCTTTATACCTCTTTATATGGTAACTAACTACATAATCTCTGTAAGTCCTAACCTCCTTTCCATTCACAGTGTGTGTGTGTGTGTGTCTGTCTGTCTGTCTGTCTGTCTGTCCGTCTCTGTGTGTGTACACAGGTCCATGTTCTTGTATACACAGTTAAATGTGTTTATGTGTGGAATCCAGAAGCTAATCTCAGGTATTGTTCTGGTCTGCCCACTTTGTTCTTTGGAACAGAGTCCCTTACTGGAATTAGGGGAACACTAATTAGGCTTGACTGGCTGAGCAGTGAGGCTCAAGAATTCACGTTTCTACTTCCCAAGCACTGGACTTACAAGTTCAAGCTACCATGCCTGTTTATTGTTTGACAACACTGGTAGATGATTTATTCTCATGAGAATGTACTCTATTAGTTAATATGGTCCTGATTAAACAAAACAAAAGCATATTAAACAAAACAGAATAACCTAGTCCAGTTGGCCCTAAATGAATTCTACACAGCATCTCAAATTATGTTAAATTATTGATCTGTATGTGTATATATGCAATAGTTCGACTTTTAATTTTATTTTAATCTTTTAATCCTTTGACAGTTGTACATGCATATATCGAATCGTAGCTGTTTCACCCACCTTTACCTTCTCTCATCCTTTTCCTCTTTGGCTAAATTCTTTCATCATTCCAATTTCCATTACTTCCCTTGTTGACTGGTGTTTCTGTCCCTCCCGGTCCCATAGTCATTCAGTCCCAAAGAAATACATAGAGGTCTACATTAATTATAAACTGGTTGGCTTCTTATTAACTCATAACTTTTTTTTATTTTGAGACTGGGTTTCTCTGTAGCTTTGGAGCCTGTCCTGGAACTAGCTATATTAGCCCATAATTCTTGTCTGAGTTAACCACATGACTTGGTACCTTTTTCATCAAGGTAGTCACATCTTGCTTACTCTGTGTCTGCCTTCTTCTGTGTCTGGGTAATAACTGCAGACTGACTCATTCTCTTCCCAGAATTCTCTTGTTCTTCTTGTCACACCTCTACTTCCTGCCTGGTCACTCTGCCTCTACTACCTGCCTGGCTACTGGCCAATAATCATTTTATTAAAATACAGTTGACAGGGTACAGACCATTCTCTCTGTGTTTTGCATGGGACCCAAAGTTGAATTAGGTTTGCTTGCCTGAATATAAGTGGGGTATTTTATTGGAGCATGGGGGGACATACTGCTGATTACACTACAGAAAAAGATAGTCCTTGTCCAGCAACCATTGGGTGCCAATAGTCCCTCAGCAAGTGACTTCATAAGCCTCTCCCAAGAATGATGGAATGTTGATGTACCCAGTCTTGTGCAGATGACCGTAACTGCTAAGAGGTCATGGACAACGCAGTCCTATCATGTCCAGAAGACAACTTTATGTGACTCAGATTTCCATCCTCTGGCTCTTATATTCCTTCTATCCCTCCTCTCTAATATTTCCAGAGCCTTGGAGGGGTGATGCAGATGTCATACTTAAAGCTGAGGACTCCACTGTCACTTATTCATGGCACTCTGATCAGTTAAGTGTCTCTGTATTAACTGCTGACTACTGCAATAAGATGAAGGCATAAAGCAGCACCAACCTGTGAATACAAACATACATAGTTACAAGGCAGTTTAACACTGTGTCCATTTACCAAAATAATACCAGTACCTTCTCCCTTGGGGCCTTTGACCTCCCCAGGCACAAGCTCTTGCCTAGGTTTACATGAGTGTTGAGGGCCGAACACTGGTCCTCATGCTTGACTGGCAAGCACGTTACCAAACTAGCCAGCTCCCAAGTTCCCCATCCTGTCAGTCACCTTTTCTTGTAGGACACCGATAGGTGTGGTTTGGGCCTACCCACATATCCTCATCATTATCTCATTTTATGTCCTATTTCTGAAGACAATGTCCTCCTAAGGTTTGTGACTAAGGTCTCCGAGGACTGTAACTTAGGTGTGTGTTGGATATCCCCAACACATGGATTTCGGGTTTGTAAGTCATCGTTCAGGGAAGATTCTCCATGGATTTCCATCCCAACGCTCTTCTTCCCCCAATTCTGCATCCTGATTTTCTGTTTACCTTTTATTTTGCCTGTGTCTGAACATCATAATATTCTTGGTGTCGTTTTGCTGTTAGCCCTCGTACTAAAGGTATACGTGGTTCGTCACAGTATTTAGAGCACCAGAGCATTTTGTTGCATTTGTCCAGTTATTCCTTCAGTGATTTGATGCTTTAGGATGCTTTCTGCCTAGTTACAAGTGTCTCTTTCACTTTAAAAACGCCCTTATCATTTCTGACACAGTATGATCAGGGATGACAAGTCAAATTTTCTCAGTGTTTTTTTTTTTTTTTTGCTAAAATGTCCTTATTCACCCACCATCTCCACTAGAAAGCTCTGACAGGTGTTGGCTTGGGTTGGCAGTTGTTTTGTTTTGCTGTTTTCCCCTTCGTCACTGCAAATATCCAGCTCTATCCTCTTCTAGTTTACAGGGTGCAGGTTGAGAAGTTTAATAGGAGAGCAAGCACATTCACATTTTATTTGTCTTTGCTCCTTCAGTACCTTTAAACTCTTCTCTTGTCTCCAGCCCTCCATAGTTTGATTACTGTACATTGTAGGACAGACTTAGTTGTACTAAATCCAGCTGCCTAGCAACGACTTGTGTGGTTTTAGCCCTTCCTATTCTGGGATATTTGCATTTTTATATAGGCTTAGGAAAATTTCCATTCTGATTGCTCCACCTCTTTGGCATCCTCCAGACCCTCATTGGGTCATCTACTTGTCTTTTTTACCACTGTCCCACAGGTCCCAGAAGTCGTGTTTATTTCTTTGTAAATTTTCTTCCCTTGGTGTGTATTTTCAGTCTTTGAGCCTGTGAGTTCTTTACTTTGCTTGATCTGTTCTGAAATTTATTCCTTCTCTCACATTTTTATTTTATTTAGTGTATTTTTTTCATTTTAAGGGCTTGTTTATGTTTTAAAAAATCAATTTTACATAAATTGGTTTTTGATTCCTGAATTTCTTAGTTTCTTTAAAGTAGTTTAATTAAATTCTCTGGCTCACTGGTTAAGAGTGCTTGCTTCTCTTCCATAGCCCCTGAATTTTGTTCTCAGCACCACACTCAATGGCTCACAACCACCTCTGTCTCTAGATTCAGGATATCTAGTGCCTGCCCTCCTCTGACCTATGTAGGCATCCACACACATGGCATACCCCCTACACATACATATAAATATAAATTAATGTAAATATTTAAATTCTTGGTCCAAGGAGTCACATATATAGATTGCTATATGATTAGCTCTTGGTACCTTATTTTACCTGCTAGGTAAAGTTACATTTTCTTATAAGTTCTTGAGGTTTGTTGACCTGGTGGCATTGATCTACTGAATGATTACTTTTTCATTCCATTCTAGGCAATCTCTTTTTTGTTTGTTTCCATCTATCTAGAAATTCTAAGCATGATTATTTTCTCAGATTCAATGATTATTGCTTCTATTCTGTGTTACATGGTCTCCAAGTCTAGGCTGTGTATTTCCTGTGGTTCATGTGTTATTACTGATGTAATCCTACAGGGCTTCCGAGCCCATAATTCTCCTACATATACAGTTTATTTGTTGTTCTTTATGTTCTGGGGTGCCTAAAAGGACTAGTCTCCCACCATGAGCCCAACTAGTCACACCCAAAATGAGCCTCTGTCTTGAGTGGGATCAGCCACCATCCTACGACCAGGCATTCTGGAGTTCTGACAGTGCTGGACCTCACCATTGGGACCAGTCCCAGACTCCAAAACACTGTGTGTTCTTCACTGTTTTTCTCTCATTCTGACAGTGACTCTTCCTTGTTTTCAGTTCAGTGTGTGGTCCTATGACCACCAACGCTGTGTTGCTAGTTTTCTTTTGAAATCTACAAATCTGTGAAACTAACACAATGCTGGGACAGAACCAAATCTAACATTGCTGTGACCTATTTACTGCTCAGGTATGTGTACATTTATAACTCATGACTGTTGTAGATAGCTACAGGTAATGCTAAATTGAATTCAAGTTCACCAGGAGCTTTGGGTTTCTGCTCAACCCAGGGGACAAGCCAGAGATTCCTTCAATTGTCATGTTTTGTTTTGTTTTTGTTTGTTTTTGATTTTTCAAGGCAGAGTTTCTCTGTGAAACAGTCCTGGCTGTCATGAAGCTCACCAGGCTGGCCTTGAACTCACAGAGATCCACCTACTTCTACCTCCTTCATGCTGGGATTAAAGGCATGTGCCACCCCACCTGGCAATAACCATGGTCTATTATGGAGCTCTGCCTAGAACTGGGCTTTATCTTGTCAGGTCTGGTACTGGGCAGCATCTAAAGCTGTAATTTAATTCATTCTCCCATCCCTAGTGAGAGTCATTCTTCTCTCAGATGGATTGCTTGGAGTTGACAGAGTGATGACACAGACATCTCTCTTCTTCCTTCCTCCTTCAATAATTCATTTCTTGATATGATCACACCAGGTATCATGACATCTTAGCTTGCATTATGGAAGGCCCATGTATGAAAAGCTGTTCAGAATCATGTCTTTATGGGATGACAGCTACTGGAAGATTCTTTATGGTCATTATTTTTCAGTAATCACCTCATGGTTCTCAACATTTCAGAAGCAAAGGTTTCTCTCTTTTACTCTAGATTATCTATTTATGTATGCTCTGGCAAACAGCTTTGGGGGATAGTGATGGTCTGACCTAGTCTGTCATGCTTATTCTCTACCATAAAGAACACATTTTCTCAGTTCAGACTTCCTCGGGTATGGGTCAAACTAATCGCACATGAAGATCCCCTCCTCACTTGTGGGGTAAAAGGGACTGACCAAATGTGACATTCCTGCCATTTGCTGCACACTGAGAAATAAAATCTCTTCTAATTTAATGTCGTATTAATATGTTAGGGTCTGTGAAGTATAAAGATAAAGATAAGTAGTTAGTAAGCTAGTGAAATAGAATCACAGATTCTTTTGTTTTGTTTTGTTTCTTACTTTTTGTTTTTGTTTTTTGAGACAGGGTTTCTCTGTAGTTTTGAAGCCTGTCCTGGAACTAGCTCTTGTAGACCAGGTTGGCTTCAAACTCACAGAGATCCATGTGTCTTTGCCTCCCAAATGCTGGGATTAAAAGTGTGTGCCTCCACTACCCAGCAAACCACAAAGTCTTTACAGTCCATAGTCTTTAATTTTCACATCCCCAAGGACTAAGGAAGAATGTTGGTGCACATATTTGTTTTCCAGGTGTTATTTTGATTGTATCTATTTGAACACTTTTCTACTTTATTGTTTTGTTATTATTGAAATTCAAATATTTCATCAAATGTGTGATTTGTAACCATTTTCTCCAAATCTGTGGGATTCTTCTCTGATGGCATCTTTTTTTTTTAATGAAGAAAGGATTTATTTTAGCTTATGGTTCCTGAGAGATGAAGTCCATCATTGTAGGAAACACATGGCATGGTGGCAGAAGCAGGAAGTTGACTGATCATATTTTATCTGGGGCAGGGTGTAGAGGATGCTGCTTGGATGATTTCAGCAGTTCTGTGTGGGTATAGTCTGAGGCCTTTTGATTCATTGGGACATCAGTGAAAACTCAGTTTGCTGCAGCTCTCCATAAGGGACCTGAACTGAGAGGATACATTGAATTCCTGTTACTCCTTCATGGCAGTTTGTGAAAATTCATGATCATCTTTTCCGATTTCTTTTTCTGTGGGCTAAAATGTGGACCTAATAAAGAAGCAGAAAATGAGTGACCACTGTAGACCCAGACTTGAACAAGTCAATGATACCACCCCCTCTAAGGCTCAGGGACCATTGTGTTAGAGGGAACAGGAAGTATGTAAGAACCAGAATATAGGGTGAATGGCTACAAAATGCCACTTACTAGATGCAACATAGCTACTGTAATCATTTTTTTCATTTTCTTTATTATTATTAAAAAATTTCCACCTCCCCTCCTCCCNTCCCACATAGCCAGTACATGTAGTAGAATCAAAACCCAGTTCCATTGTCCTTGATGGTATCTTTTAAAGAACAAAGGTTTTAACTTGGTAAAGCCTGTTTCTTCACTTCTTTTTTTTATGTCTTGAACTTTTGTTACCAGTCTAAGAAAAATTTGCCTAACTTAAGATCACAAAACTTTTCTCCTAAACACGACAGTTTGGGACTTTACATTCAAGTCTACTATTCATTATGAATCATTCATTGTCCTCCATATAAGGGTTATATTGAATGTAGACATGATGGTACATGCCCATAATCCCAACATTTACAGTTCTGTGATAGGAAAAACTCAAATTCAAGGGTAACTTGAGCTACATAGTTACACTTTGTCAAAGAGAAAGAGAAGGAGGAAAAGCAGTCAAAAGAAGGGAAAGAAGAGAGAGGAAAATAAAAAGCAAGAAAATGAACTAGAGAAAAAAAGAGATCAAAGTTTTCTTGCTTTACCTTTCCCTCATACAGTTCTCTAGTTTACCCCAAACTATTTGTTGAAAATTCCATTTGTTCTCCTTAGGATTGCTTGCAAACTTTGTTGAAAAACAGTCAGAAAGATATGTGTGGTGTGCAGTTGCAGACATGAGCTGCCTCCTTTGGGTGAGCCTCAAGTACAGTTGGAAGGCTGTTGGTTACATCCATAGTGTTCATGCCACTGTTGTACACTGGACATATTTTGCTAGTGTGGCCACTGTCATATTATTGTTTACATGTTTCAGACATAGGCAAGACTTCCTTTGGCTTTTCTCCCACAGCAGTCTGTATAACAGCTTGCAGCCCTACAGAAGCTAACCAGCAGGAAGGAAGTCTTAGGTCAATAGTTGTTTGACTTCTTCATGTCCTGTGGCTGAAGGGAAGAAAGAGATATTAGGTTAAGAGGCTGGGAGAGAAGAGAAGGTCATGTAATACATTTGACGTGAAAGCAGAAGGGAGGTTTATTTGAATGGCAGGTGGGAACCAGAAAAAGGAAGGCAAGAAGAATGGGGGAGGGGAAGGAAAGAAGGATGAAGTAGAGCAAATATAATGACACATGTATGAGAATGCCACAGGGAAACCCTTTACTTTGCTAACGTTAGAAACTAACAAAACCATGTAAATATATTGCTGAATTATCTATTATCATCTGTCACACTAGTTGTGAATGTGGATATCAGTCTTGTGCCACCTTGATTACTCTGAGTTTAAAGCTAATCTTCTAGGACAAGAGGTGTAACTATGACAGTTCTGCCTTTCTTTGCAAAGCTCCTTTGTCTACTCAGATGCTTGTGCCCCTCCGTATGAATTTTGTAATCAGCTTACCAATTTCATATTGATTCCGCAGATTGATTTGGGGAGAGTTAACATCATAACAATATTGGAAATTAGTTTTGATGAGTGTGTTTAATCTCTATTTTTCCTCTGCCTTTAACTTCTATCAGCATGTCTGCTATTTTTAATGTACAGTTGAAAGTGATACTGCTTTATTTAAGACTTTAATTGCCTAGTGCATAGATAATATGCAAGGACAAATTTGATTTGATTCACGTTTACTTTATATGCAGTTAACTTGCAAAAGTGACTTTTTAACGTTTGGTACATTTTGTAGATGTCATAGGATTTTGTAAATATACAACTATTTCTACAATTTGAAAATAAAAAACTTCATTTCTTCTTATACAAACTTGTTTACTTTCATAATTTTCTTGTCTTCTTGTACTGGCTAGAACTGTTTGTACTATATTAAGTAGAACTAGTGACAATGCTCATTATTTTCTCATTTCTGACCTTATTCAATCTTTATCAATTATGTACTAAGTTATCTTTTATTCCTTTCACTAAATGCCTTTTGTGCTTAAAAATATTGAAGAATTTTGCCTATTATTGATTTGATACAATTCTTCCTCAATACTTTGTTGTGGAATAATCTGTTTGTATACTGTGAAGATGTGTCACTGATTGGTTTAATAAACAGCTGAATATTAATATTAATATTAATAGCTAGGTAGGATTTGGGGGCAGAGAATGATGGGAAGAAGAAGGGTGGAGTCACGAGGAGATGAGACAAAAGCATGACATGTAGGGTATGAAGTAACAACTCATAAGCCACATGGCAGCATGTAAATTAATAAAACAGGTTAATTTAAATTATAAGAACTAGTTAGAAACAAGCCTAAACTATCAGCTGAGCTTTCATAATTATTAATAAGTCTCCTTGTCATTATTTGTGAGCTGGCAGCCCAAAGAAAACCTATTTATAATATTTATTAAGTTAAATCCACTAAATTTCTATTGTTTTTTCAAAATTTTTATTTATTTAAAAGTATGAAGGTCCTTTGCTGTCTTAACTATCTTATTAGTCACAAAGATGTTCTTAGTTGTTGACATCCGTATGCTCAGAGAAGATATATTTTATGAAAAAAATGCTCTTAAAATTTTTGAGATATCTTATATAATTCAAAGTATGCTCTACATTAGTACATGTTCCAAGGGCATTTGAAGAGATTATTTTTGTGTGCTGTTTGGGGAAATGTATCTGTAGTGGGCAGTTAGAACCTATTGATAGATGCACTGGATCATTACTGTGTTCTACAAATTATTAATGAATGCTGTTTGTTTTGCTATATTTATTGGCTATTTTCCTTTGTAGTTCTATCAGTTTAAGTGTCATATATTCTGATGTTCTGTTAAGTTTAAAATGGTTACATAATATTAGTTGACTATTGTTATGAAATAGTATTTATCCTAATAATATTCTTTACTATTATATGTAGGGTTGACACTAACATAGTTTACTTTAATTTTATACTGATTGCTTTAGCTAAAATATCATTTGCATCATCCCACTCAGTTTTCATTTTTATTTTTATTTATAGATATGAGTGTGCAATTGTGTACATGACTGCCATGTGTAGTGTCTGTGGACTCAGCAGGGGTGTCAGAATGCCTGGAACTGGCATTATAGTCTGTTGTAAGCTACTAGATATTGAGGATGGGAATCCAACTTTGGTGTGGACTATTAACCATTGAGCCATCATCTTTCTAGTCCCACAACTTTCTACTTTTAACCTATCTGTGTCTTCATACTTAGGTTGGGTTTTTCACATTTTTTTAAAATTAAAAAATATATTTAAGTAATGTATAATGCCATTACTGATACATTTAAGTGTAAAGTTACCAACTGACTATTTTCTCACTTGTTTATATGTTTTTTTTACTGATTTTCTTCTTTTTTGATTTTTATGTTAAGTAAGTGTGTTTATTCCCTTTTCTATAATATCAAATACACATCTGTTACATTTCTTTAATGTTTGCTTTTGGTCTATAGGGTATCACTTTGTCATCTACATAATGTTTGGAACTCACAACAATACACTACTCTTATTCTGTAGTGAAAGGGGAGCGGGCCTGCTTTTCATCCCGCACGGCTAGTTTATACCCCGAAATAACAACACACAAATTGTATTCATTTAAGCACTGCCT
>LOEQ01002266.1:0-27373 GCA_001685075.1 Bramus lutescens | reverse complement strand
TATCACCATGGGGTTGTGGCTTACTGGGAAGATTCTAACCCATGTCCATCTTGGGCTGGAGCGTCATGGCGTCTGCTGACTCTACTTTCTTCCTCCCACAATTCTGTTCTGTCTTCTGTGCCTACCTATGTTCTGACCTATCAGGCCAAGCAGTTTTCTGTATTAATTAACCAATGAAATCAACAGATAGATAAAAGACCCTCCTACATCATTATTCTGTGTATTGTATAAATCTCACAGTAGATGATTAATTTTAAATTAAACAGAAATTATTTAAATTGTTAAACTATTAGTAAAATTGTTTTACATTTATCTACGGAGTTTCTTTTCTTTGATTGATCAAGTTTTCCTTCTAACATCATCATTTCTAGGGCCCAGAAAGCTTGTAAAAACCAGAGGATCATTGTGTCTGCTATAGGAAAGAGTCTTGTCTATACGACAGGGAGGCTGCACCTATGAAATCCTAACAATATGGTCACCTAAACAGGACCTGCACAATAACAACACCAGTTAACATCCCATTCCCTTATTTTCAAAGAATTTTCTTCAATATCTCCTTTGCCTTGGGTCACTTTTTGATGAATTTTTCTGGTTTCCATGTGTCTTAAAACATTTGCTTCGCCTATAATTTGAAAGATTGTTCAAGAATTAGAGATGGAAGGCGCTCTGCCTGCCCTTCAGTGCTTTAAGGTCTGTCCACTGTCTTCTAGTTTCCTTTGTTTAGGTAGAGAAATCTTCCTCATTTTATCTCTCTCTCCTTCTGCACATGTTATGCAACTGTGACTGTTTTTAAAATTTTCTGTTTATAGGACCGAAATGAACATTGCACCAATAAACGTGCTATCCTGAAAGGGCATAACTCTAACCCTAGATAAAGGACTACATGCAGCTAAGGAATGCCAGGAGCAGGAAAAAATAATCTTCTCAGGGAAGAATACTCACATCCCAATAGGTTATTCAGTACCAAGTGGTTAGACATGAAATCACATACATACAAGTAGCATTATATGGACTGAACAGGTAGTATTCACATATTTTAGCATATAAATATATAGATGTGTGTGTGTATTAAATTAAAGAAAAAGAGGCCAGTGGTCATGAATTTGAGAAAGAACAGGGGGAGGATGTCCATAAGTGTCACTGCTCTAGAAGCAGTGGGACCTGGAAGAATGGAGCCAACAAACAAGGCCAACTAAAGCCTCCTGCCCTAGCCAACATTACTGAAAACATCAGACAATTTAAACACCAAGAGTTGAGAAAAGTTACATGAGTAAAAAAGTCTCATGAGTTCAAGCTATATACAATTACGAGGACAAGCCACCCCAAACAAAAACATCTTTTTTCATAGAGGCATAAAAAGATAGTTTAGCCACTTATCTAAGCAAGCAATCATGAGCAGTCTCACATAAATTCGCTCCTATCAGCTACTCTGGGAGGAGCACCAAAACATTTTCCAAGAGTGATTCCGTGTTTGGAAGAAACTGAGGTCACAAGACTCTCATTTTGTCTTCTTAGAGTGTTCTCCGAAGCATTCAGATTCTTCTCATGACTGGCACAATTCCGTTCCTGGACCGTGTTCTGATACATAAGGGGGTTGGACGGAGGAAAGGGAGAAAGGGGGAAATAATGTAATTATATTTTAATTCAGATGTTTTTAAATAAAAAATTCTATTAATGGACAGTTGCTTATGGAGCCACAGCCAGGCAGCTGGGTTAAGCCCTCTGGCTTTTCTGAATTACTTGGGAACAAATAACTTTCTCTTTTTCTTTTTTTGACTTCTTTTTCCTCTTCTGGAATCTTGCTTGCTTTCCTGGACACTCTGGGCTTTCTCACTCTCCTGATGAATTTGTCCCCTGACCCTTTCCTCCCTGGGGCAACTTACATGCATATGGTCTCATTTTCTTTCTTCTTCTTCTCGGCTACCTTCCTTCCAACAGCTGCAGGAACTCAGAGTGTGCCTCCCCTCATTTTTTTTCTTAAAATCGAATAAAATTGTCCCCCATTTGTAAACAAAATTTCATTCGGATACTTTAAATAAATTTCAATACATACCAGCCAACCCTTCAAGGGTTTCATTCTGTTCCCAGCCCACTTTTCTCCAGTAATTCACATTATGTGCACATCAAACATCAGGAAGTCACCCCACACCGTTCTGATGCTGTGTTCTGATTTCTCAAGTCTTTCTCTACTTTTTGTTCCCATTTGAGATCGTGTCTAACTCTACACAATCATACATTTGCAATTTCAAATCTCCTATTTATTCTAGCTAGAATAACTTTTATTCCAGTGTTGAACAGAGCATCTTTATAGTTTCTGTGTTTTCTTTCTGGCATCCATGGTTTTGCTCATCCTGTGATTTCCTCTAGCTGCAACAGTATATAGAATGCAGTCTTGGAAAACCTCTTTCTATCCGTGCACGCTAATTTGATCACATCTCTGCTAGTTTTGACTGATTCTTGCTTCCCTTAGCCTTGAGTAGTTTGCAGCAATGCAGGCATTGGGTAAGAAAGGAGGAGATGCCACACCCCTCTCTCAATTTCTCTTCCTGTGTGTCTCTACTCTCTCATAGTTGGCTTTAGGGCTCTTTGCCCCTGGTTGTCTGAAAACCTTAAAGCAATGGAGAAAAAGGAAGCTAGTGACTGGGTAGGTTAATCTGCTCAAGAAAGAACCACAAGGACATAGCTAGAGCAGAGAAAGCAGACCATAACATCACGCTGTGGATGTAAACAGAAAACATGCCTGAGGGCGAAATGTATGCACACAGTGATGAGCTGAAAGCACAGGGTAGTCAAGAAGATAAAGGCAGAGGAAAGGAAACTGTGAATGATGGAGTAAGGAAAACTGCCCCAAAGTTGCATTTGTAACCACCTTTGTCATTGACACTTGACAGTTGCTGTCACCTAGTGGGCTTATTAGAAGTAGTGCCACTTTTTGTTTTAATGCTTCAGTCATAGAAGCAAGAGGGGTGGTCACGTCCTTATCTTACAGGATTTTGTTAGGTCTTCCTTTATCCTTTGAGACAAAGGCCACACAGTCATTTATACCAAACAACTCAGTTTCTGGTTCATTCTTAGACATTCAAATATATTTTTGTTCAGTTCTCCTCTTGGACAAAAGCCAATACGTTAGCTGAACAAAATTTAGCTCTGTCTTGTCACTCAAACACTTCAGAATAAGAGCTGTGCTGAAATTCGTGAGGTGGTTCCACATAGCAGGGCCAGGACTGGTTGTGCTCCTAGAACATGAAGATCTGAAGAATAAGAGGCACAGCTGCTAACTCGTCTCCATGAGGAACAAATTAGCAGTTGCTGCAGGAGCCAACAGGGTGTGAGTCTGAGGACTGAATGCCTCAAGAAATGTTCGAATTATTAAATTTAAGTTTGGACAAGGACAAGCAACCCAGACAGACAAAAAGCACTTTCACTGGGGAAAAAAATAAGTATCTGAAACAGATAGGGATATTTGGGGAATTGCCCTATGGCAGAATGTCTGACTTTCAATTTCATTCTGAACAAAGATAATTTTCTCTGTGTGGGAAGATAAAGTCATAGCATAGAAAAATATCATTTTTTGTAAGCGATATTTTTCCTTTGTATATCACCTTGGCCAGCCATGACCTCAGCCAATAACACCACTCACACCATTACTTCAAATGACAGGCACATTACCTGGGAAGGTGAGGTGACAGAGTCAAGATGCCTTGGCCCTCAGCCTGAGTTACGTGACAGCACTCAAACTTTGTAGATTCTCCGTGGGAGCCGCTGTCATTCTGTGTTCAATCATAGACCAGATTTCTCTTTGAAGAGCAACTTAGATCTTAACAGAGCTGGGGAAGCCTGTGGAGATCTGGCTGAAGCCTGTTCTGCCTCTTCTCTCCCCCACAGAGAACCATGCGCTCCAGTCATGCTGAGCTAAGCACTGCAGCTCCTAAACAGGCTGCACACACTCTTCAGGATTTCCTACACTGCACCTTCCACAGCCTCTTATGAGAATCCTCACTGCTTTTCCATTCCTGTCAGGAACCAATAAATTTAACTAGCTCTTCAGTCCTACCTCTGAAGGACTTCCCTTGCTGAGGCTTCACTGCACCCCAACTCACTGTTCAAAGCACTACACCATTCCTTAAGGTAGGGTACAACATGCGCTATTCATAATAGCCTAGGTGAGGAGCCCATCAATAGATTAAGAGATGAAGAAACCATGTTTATGTAGGTATGTATGTATGTATGAGTGTATGTATGTATGTGTGCCTGCACACACAGAGACGCTCAGTGGAGATTTGTTTTACAAGGTAGCAAAGGATTCTACTCAAACACAAAGGAAAAATTCAGACTAGATCTAGTTACTAGAAGAGAACAGCAGGCTATCTGAGAGAGTGGCCAAGGGTACCAGGTTACCATTTGGGGCTTTCTTATTTAAAACATACATTTTTTATTTCAAAATAGAGTTTTATTCAGCTGTAAGAAAGAGTAAAATTAGTTGCTGGAAATGAGAGATCATGTTAAACAAAATAAGCCAAAATCAGAAAGACAAATGTCATATTTTCATTATAAACAGAACTTCGAATTTTGAAGGGGAGAGAGGCACCTTAAGAGAGAAAAGAGCAATGAGCAAGAGAGGGTAATGGAAAATAAAGAAAAATAGCGTGTATGTTTTCCTCATGTGTGTTATATGAATGAGACATGAAAGAAAAGGAACTTTGAGAAGAGGAAGGGGGCCAGTGAAGGAGCAGTCATGAAGATAATTGGAGAATATGCATTAGAGAATGTTCACGCACAATATTATATATGTATTAAAGCAGCATGAGGAAACTGATCATTCGATATACTGCACTACAAGTTCATTTTATAAACTGAAATATAGCTTTAAAATACCTTTAAAATGCATGTGAGACAGCTCAATGGTAAGAGATACTTGCCACTAAGTCTGGTAACCCTAGTTCAACCCTGAGACCTATACATGGAAGGAGAAAACTGACATCTGCCACTTGTCCTTTTACCTACACACACACACACACACACGCACACACACACACACACACGCACACACACACGCCATGACAATACAATAAGTAATTTAATTGATTAAATTAAAAATATTCAAAGCTTTGAGAAACTCAACAAAGAAAATAATTATGCAGCCTCCCTATGTGTAGGTGCAAAAATAAATCTTATTAAATTCTAAAATCAACAGAAAGAATCCTAAACAAGCTTTGAGTTCCCCTAGACAATCTCAATTCTTTTAAAAAATATATTATAATCCCCTTTATACACAGGAAGATGTTTTACCTCTCCTCGAGTCTTATTTATCTAAGTAACCACTATATAATAGGTATTCAAAAGATTTCTTGAGTGCAGTAATGACTCATTAGATATTATACTTGGATTTTAATAGGCTTTCATTTTCTAGGCAAAAAGTCCATTTTCCAAGCATTTCTTTCATTTTTTCCTTTTATATAATGCCATTTAATGAAGACACAGTGCTTATGTGTAATTGCATAAACATTTACGTGAAAGAACTAAATGAATGAAAATAAAGAGTTGGGTAGAAATGTAACTTTCTGGGGTCCAAATTTTACTTTATGTTTTAAAGCCTTGAAAGTCATTACTGAATGCAGTTCTGGGGTGGAGACTAATTCAGAATTTCCTACATATTGGTTTGCTGTGCCTGAATGTTCTCATTATCATGATGACTGCTGTAGCATAGTTAAGAGGGACCTTAATTACTAGGATTATTGTACCCCAGGTCAGAAAGTAGAAGCTGTGGGCGCTCAGCTCACTTTCTCTTTTTAATGCAGCCCAGGACCTCAGCCTACGAGAAGGGTGACACCCAGTCAGTCACCTGGTGGGACCTCCTAGTTCAATTAACCTTACCTAGATAATCTCGCAGACATGCCCAGTGGCTTGTCTCATGAGTGAGTTCTTCAGTTTAGAACCATTACATTCTGCCTCTAGGCCCATGATTCTTATGGGAGATAATCTGAAGCAAAGGCTGGCCTAAAGCAATTATGAGCAGCCACAATGAGGCTGTCTCTTTCTTTGTTCAAATACGTTTTCCGTGCCCAGTTATTTCCATTTTTCTTCCTCTGAATATATCTTTGTTATAAAGTCAGACATGCACCATCAGTTTGGGTCTAGACTGGTGCATGATTTTAGAATCCAAACTTTATACAGTGAAAACTGATAAAACTTGGGACGGGAAGATGGCTCCAAGATTATGAGCACTGGCTGGCTATGCTTCCAGAGGTCCTGAGTTCAATTCCCAACAACTTCAAGGTGGCTCCCAACTGTCTATATTCTAATAGGATATGAAGCCCTCTTCTGATATGCAGATGGACACGCAGACAAAACCAACACATATGTAAATAAATAAATCATTAAAACAGAAAATCTATGAAACTAAAGTTTTAAAACTATTTTTAGCACCTTTCATAACACTAAAAGAAAGCCTAATAATCAAGACTTCATGGTCTAAAAGGACTACATAGATACTGACCTATATCTAAACAGATGTCCAAGATTTGAACTTCTTCTTCTCTTTCTGCTGTTGCTTCCAAGATATGGTAGATGATCCTCTACTCATGAACTCAGAGGCAGCACTAAGTGGACTCAGTAGGCTTAAAATATAAAAAAAGCACACGAAATTGTGAGGGAAAGGGGGAAAGGGAGGAACTGGACAGTGTATTCGACCAAAACACACTGAGTGCATTATGAAATTCTCAAACAATAGAAAATATGTAAGGAAAGTAACTTGAAAGTAAAGACAATAAATAAAGAGATAAGAGAAAAGCATGTCTGTTCTATTGCCCAGAGGCTGCCTGTAGAGAGAATTCTTTCCAACAATAAAAGAAAAAGTAAATAAGGCCAATAAAATCATCAAAGGGATCTAACCACCATGCGCTATTTGATAAACACATGAACTAGACCAAGATGACTGCCTACCCAACTTCTGAGTAAGAGCTGTGCCTGAGGACAGGTTTCCCCTGAAAAATGATGCCCAGAAATACCACTGACCACAGAAACTCAGGGTATCACAATTAGAGCAGAAAAAAGCTGAGCATAAACCACATATTATGCTTATTAATTTCAAACAGGAAGAAAACAGCCAGTGTTATGCCTTGACAGAATTATCAAAGCATCTGAGGTCTCCTCGGTGTTTCAGAAATATCTCCCAGCATTTGCTTCTTATAGCCCGAAATCTCAGAAGATTATAAGACATATCTGAAAATATAAAAGCTCTTGTTTTATGACTTTTCCTGCTAAGGCATAAACAAGCATCCATTCAGTAAAGATAGGAGGGCACAGGTTATAGGCCAAAGAATTGAGTCATTTCAAGCTTAGCAAACTAATGAATTTGCTGGGATTACTTATAGAAGTGTAAACAGAAACTTTTGTCTTGGCTGATCCCACAGCCATTCAGTCCCAAAGAAACACACAGAGACCTACAATAATTATAAACTGGTTGGCCTATTAGCTCAGTTTTATTATTAACTAGCTCTTGCAACTTAAATTAATTGATAATTCTTGTCTATGTTTAGTCACATGGCTTGGTACCGTTTCTCAGTGCAACATTTTTATCTTGCTTCCTCTGTGTCTGGGCGACGGCTGCAGACTGAGCCTTTCCTCTTCCCAGAATTCTCCTTGTCTGATTGCCCTATACTTCTTGCCTGGCTGCTGGCCAATCAGCGTTTTAATAAACTCATATGACTATAAAGTCTTTACAAAGTATAAGAGCATTATCCCACAGCATAGAAGCATGGTTGAAACATTCCTAAGAGGAATATGAATGATTTAAAGACTGCTGAGTCACCCTAAAGCCCACCCAAACACAAGTGATGAATGATGACAAGAGCTGTATTTCTGGAGCCCCCTTCAGGAGTTGTAGGGGATTAGCCCATTAGAATACCTTCTGCTGAACAGTTGCTACAGCTTTAGGTGAGCCTGAGAAGAAACCCTGTGAATTTTGTTACTTTGGGGATCTTTCTGACCCTTAGAAGCTTCCTTTTTCTCTGAGACCTTGTATGTTTTGTTTACTTCCTGAGTCTCATAACCCACCTTGGTTCTCCACGCCCCCACACCCTCATGCACCCTGCCCTACCCCGTCTCCTCTGTGCTTGCTTTTCTTGGCTTTCCACTCTTTGAGCTACAGCCAGAGAATTCTTTCTGAGAAGTAATCTTAGAGATATTGAAGAGTCACTCAGTTTTCTTCTCTGCCATAGTGCTCACTGTCATTTGTCATCTGTGGTCTAATATATGACACATGATAGTATTTTATTTTATCTGGATTTTTGGTTGCGTGGGGTGATAGGATAATCTTGCTTAGTGTAGAAGTGCCAAGCACCTTCCTCCTTCCAGACACTGCTTTCAGATAGATACTTTAACATTGTTATCGTACACATGACGATGAAATAATTTTGAAACTAAGACCAACTCTACAACTTTAACCTACGTAACTCAGTATTTCCATCCTGAAAGTCTTGTTTCCTTATGGCTGCTGGGGTTAGAATAAGTCAGTAATGCTCAGTTCTGTTTTATGCCCAGTGTATCTCAGAGACTCCCTATTGGGTGATTCCAGGAGGCATGGGAGGAATGGGTTGGTGCCCTTTCTTTAGAGGATGAGATAAAGGAGGTGGTGTGGAATAAAGGCCTTTGTTGGGATATACCTATTCCTCAGCTGACATTCTGGAGTAGATGAGCCAATTCTACAAACGTCTGTTGAGAAATATGTGTAACCATGTTGAGTTCTATGGCAGGGGCTAATATTAGTAAGACTAGTTGGAATAAATCTTAATAGTATAAAATGTTTAGTGATGGTGTCGAGGATTATGCTAAAAACAGTCTGAAGAGTGCAACAGTGGAGATGATGTGGAATTGCAATCAAAATACTAGGATACACTGAATTATAACATTTCTTTCTATGATCTCACATGTTTTAAAGTACAGAAATTCAAGACTACGTGATGTAGCATATTGCATTGGCAATTTAATTCTGGAAGCAATTCTTAGATCTCTGGAAACTGGCAGGCAATTCAATCCACAGAAAATGATTATAGGTCCTTTTGTGTTTTACATATTTATTTTCAAGATAATTCTAAACTATGCAAACTGTTCTAAATATATCAGAAGACCCATATATCAGCTTAGTAAAAATTCATAGTTGATGGTATTTATCCATAATTCACTGGCTACAAATAGGAGATAATTTGTGTGTGTTATGCTTTAGAGACAGTTAAACACTGACATCTATTTTTCTGCAGTGAGCTAGAATGCCCAGTAATTTTCCCACTTAGTAGACTTTTTCATTTCTTACCTACTCAGACTAATATAATTAATGCATTTATGGATTAAGTGCCTCAGACTGTGAAACAGTTGGCCCAGAAATCCCGCTAACCACTAATTACTGTCAATTCTTTGGAAAATCATGTTCAGTGTGCAGACCCAGGACTTTCTAGTCTAGTTAAAGGCTTTCTGAATGGGATGTGCTGAGCTTCAGCCAGTCTACACAAGCTGATGCTGGCACAGCTAAGTGGCACTGCGATTTAATTAAAGTGTGCATCACCAAGGACTCACAGATTAAAACACATGCTCTGGATGGGAATGAAAAGAATTGTTTAAGTGCAAGATAGCAACAGACTGGCCTTACTGGCTAACCCAAACTCACATGGCTACCGCTCCACTCTCCTGTGCTTTCCTATACAAGCATAGGGTTTCCTCTGTGCCTTGATTTGTGTTTCTCGTTTTTCCAACTGCTCTTTATTAATAAGACAATTACTTGGTAAAAGAGAACAGAGATAAGATTCTCAAGAGAAACAAGGCCAATTTTATACTGTAACCATGGGTAAAATGGAATTGTGTCCCTGGTACAGACTCTCCTATGGCCAGAAGATAATGGCCTCTCCTCTGTGTGCCCCAATTGCTTAGAGAAGGTCTCCTCTCAGCCACTAGAGAGTCTGGTTTAATAGTTCTGGGGCAAGTCTTGACTTTTTAACTAACTACTAGTTTAATTCTGATGAAAGTGACCATAGACTGTTTCTTAAAAAAGAATGGAAGTGAACTTCATTTTCCAAATTCTAACTGCTCTGTGTAACTTTGTTCAAAATTTAAATGTTTTCCTTTGTTTAAAAACTAATACATACAAACATCGTTATTATCTCTGTCTTAAATTATTTAAAATAAAACAACTTTCTCCTGTCCCTCATCTACATGCTTCATCACTAAAAGAATCTATTTAATTTAAATTTTCTGTACCTGTCACATCCTCAGAATGAAATTCACATGCTAGAAAATGCTCCCAAGAAAGCAAGAGAGATTCAAATTTTCTTTTTAATTCTTAACACTCTACCAAAATGCATCTGCCCTACCCTTCTGGATGCCATAGAGCAACATCCTACCCTAAGAGATGTTTCTGGGTCCCCCTCCCCATGATAGCAATGGGAGGTGTCTGATTAGCACATGAAATAGTGACTGACCCTGGGAAGCAACTATTGTAAAATCCATGTGATTTAGGAGCCAATTGCTGTGTTACATGAGAACATGAAGAGATGTTTTGTATGTATGGCCTAAGGCAACTCTTTTTGACATCTTTTGTTGCCTTTCCTCTATCTATCATTCCTTCCCTCCGCATCTCCACGGTGAGGGTTAATTATAAAGACACGCTTGGTATATGTGTACCCATTCCCTTTGGTTCCAGCATTAGATCAGTAGTGGAGGAGACGACACTGCAGGTTCAGTATCTCCTTGTACAAAGCTCCACCCTCCCAATAGCTTTATGAGCAACAAAGGTATGTCTTAAAATTTCATATACCTGCATCTTTTTGTCTTGCTCAGAGCTTAGGAACTTCTATGATATTCTAGTTGTGTTTCTATTGCTGTGGTGAAACAACCTGGCATAAAACAACTTACGGGAGGAAGAGTTTATCTTAGCTCACAATTCCAGGCTACGGTCCAGCATAGCAGGGAACTGAAGGTGACAGGAGCTTGAAATAGCTGGTCACATCACATCCACAATCAATACCAGACAGAAACAAATGTGGGCATTCACGTTTCTACATAACCTGCCTTCAGCACTCTCCTATAGCTCAGGGCTGCAAGCACAGGGAATTTTGTGCCCATATTCAGGGTGAAACTTCCCCCATAAATTAACCAAACTAAGGCATCCCTTCACAGATGTGCCCACAGGAAAACCTGATATAGGTAATCCTTCACATCAAATTGATAATTAAAAATATGCACTACATATATAAAGAGTGTGTTATATTTATTGAAACCCATCATGTAGATTCCAGTGTTCATGACAATGGAACCTAATAGTACATTTTTTTATATCAGTCTTAACGTGAGCCTTTCTGTTGGTCAATTCTATTTCATGAACTTATAAACAGCAATCAAATTTTCTCACAACTTGAATCCCTAGTGAAAGAGAGTATTTGAACACAGAAACACTCTAAATTATTGGGTAAATATGCCAACTCTGTACTCATTCTCCTCTGGGAATTTAAACCATGGCTCAGAACTCACATTAATGATATTCTGGCAACCCAAAATGTAGAGAAGCTACTCAGATCATTCATATTTCATCTGTGGGATATTCTCATAAACCAACTCCAGCATGACCAGGCCAGAGCTGCGCAGTTTTGAAAGGAGACAAACATATGCCAAAGAAATCCCAGTCTGCTATGCTACTTGAACACATGAAAAGAGACTTTACGTGTGAACTAGGAGAGCTCTTCTTAACCTCTGTCCTCTTGCTCCAGCCTTCCCTTTGCACAAAAGCTTTCATCTCACCCAGTCCAGAACCTTCTCTTTGGTACCATTCTACCTGAGCCCTCACCTCAGAATCCCTTTCATATCACACACCTTTCAGAAAATGCCCCTGGCAGATTATCCATCCCCGCCAAGACGTCCACTGTGAGAGGCGCTTGATTTCCCTCCAGGATTGCATTCTTCTTTGCTCTTCTCCAGCTGGTTGCAGGAAAGTGAAGTAGATGCTCAGCAGGCAGTATCACCTGATTTTCCTTCCAGCATGTGTAGGGGAAAATGACAGTGCTGTTGGGAGGGTGGCAAACGAGAGCAGGAGAAAACGGTGAGCTTCAGACTTCAGTAAGTTTGTGTTTTATCACCTCAGTATAATGTAAAATCCCCAGAAAACGGTCAATATGCAGCATATTAGCATAGCTCTCCACGGTCACTGCAAAGATTTTGTGTGTTGGCATTTTTATGTTTAATGCTCACAGTATTTCACCAGGCTTTTAAACAACTGTTTATTCTTGCGCCCTTACAATCTGTGAGAGGAGAGGCAGGCAAAGTTCTATGTCCTGGGCCTGGGAGATACAGAGCTCAGGCTGCAGTGACATGGAATACAGACTAGATGTGGATCATTACTTTTCATATCATCTGCAGACGGCCTCGGAGCCTGAAGTCCCATTACACGTGCAGGTTCTGAAAACACAGTGTGCAGCCCGCATGCCTACCAATGTCTCCCTCCTTACATGTTGACTGGTCTGAATGTTTTTTTTTTTCTAAGGCCGGAAAAAAAATTTAACCTCCTTTCTGAATATGTCCCCTTCTCAGCCCCCAAAGCAGCTAGAACACTGGAGAGAATTGCTGTGGGATAATGGTCTGTACCCTATCGATTGTATTTTTTAAAAATGCTGATTGGCCAGTAGCCAGGCAGGAAGTATGGTGGGGCAAACAAGCAGGAAGTAGAGGCAAGGCAATGAGAACAGGAGAATTCTGGGAACAGGAAAGAGTCAGTCTGTAGTCGTCACCCTGACTCAGAGGAAGCCAGACATAGAACAAGCAAGATGTGACTGCCTTGCTGAAAAAGGTACAAAGCCACGTGGTTAACACAGACAAGAATTATGGGCTATTATAAGTTATAAGCGTTAAAAAGAAGCCTGAGCTAATAGACCAATCAGTTTATAATTAGTGTAGGCCTCTGTGTATTTCTTTGGGACTGAATGACTGCAGAACCAGGTGGGACAGAAACCTCAGTCAACAGAGGATCCTTCTGTCATTTGAACATCAGTTTCATGGTTGGAGGCCAAACAGTTCCACCAAGGAATATTTTTTAACGTACGACAGGATGCCTGACTAGCCTCTCACCGTTAAAAATGGGAAGCAGACTCCATTCCTGTTTGGTTGTGTTGCCTTCCTTAGCTATTCTTCTCCTGCTCTGTGTTGGTAAGGAACAAAAAAGACTTGGTCATGCGCAAAGACACTGGTGGCCCACTTAGGACTCAAATGCCGCCTTATCCTTCTCTACTTAAGCCCTAAAGACCTAAATCTACGCTGAAACATAACAAGAGAATAAATACTATACATAAAACCTAGTTTTTAATTCCTGGGAAATGAATCTATTGACTGACCTGCTCAATTTCTTATCTGAATTGTAAGCCCAGGCTTACAATTAGACACTTTATTGATGAGTTTCCCTATGATAAGTTTAATTTCATAGCAGATTTGTTTTGAGTAGTTACATAACCAAATTTAAGGTGAAAATTTGGAAAAGAGCCATCCTATATGTGAGACATTGAGACAATGTTTAAAATTTAGACAAGACTTGTGATGACCAATGTTAAGGCCATGGCATCTATGCAAACTCTCGCTTTGAAATAGGTTATGAATGACAGAGTTTTGCATATTCATGAAACCAGGTTGCAACAGAAGATATACTGAGGGCATTTTGTTTCAATAAACCAAAATAGGGCTTAGTATCCAAGATAAAACTTAGTATTTCATGTTTGTATTTTAATATTAGGCTTGGCTTTGTGGAATAAATCTGCTCCCCCCCTAATATTTTGAAGAGTTCTAGTGATTTTCTCTTCTTGGTGTTATTTGCCAAGATATGATGGAGGTCTTCTCTGGGAGCTTTGGTACACCAGATGTAGGAGATTCCACCTTAATCTGCATCTCAAACAACCCTGCCTGCCCAGACAACTGAGTATCTTACATCTTAATCCTTCCATATAAATTTTACTTGACATTTATCAGGAACTGGGATTTACAACCTTACTTTCCCTCTTTGCCACACTGCAGACAGGGTTGAAGAATATATTCTCTCTCTCTCTCTCTCTCTCTCTCTCTCTCTCTCTCTTTCTCTCTCACTCACCCTTTCTCTCTCTTAAGAATATTATATGCAAGAATGTAATTTGAGGGGATGAAGAGATGACTCAGCAGCTAAAAGTACTGGCTACTCTTCCAGAGGACTTGGGTTCACTTTCAGCACCCACATGGCAGCTCATAATGGTATGTGACTCCTGTTCCAGAAAATCAGACATTTTCTTAGATATGCGTGCAGGCAAAACACCTATACACAAAAAGTAAATAAGACAAAATTTTTAAAAAAAGAATGTAATTTGAAGAAGCTCATCTGGATAGTATGACAGTGATGCTAGGGGTATGTGAGGGGTTTTGAAGTAAAGAGAGCCAGTGTGGTCTTGGCAATGGTATGCAGAGTTGAGGGGGAATGGTTTCAAGGGCTGAGTGTGGTGATGTAATTATAGACACAGATCATGTGCTCTGTATCCTAAAAAACAGGAAGAAAGGGTTTATTCAAATTATTTACATAAACAAATGAAGAGAGACATTTAACCTGATTTAAACATAACATTCTGTGTGTGTGTGTGTGTGTGTGTGTGTGTGAGTGTGTAAGCATCATCTGGCACCCAAAAACAAATGCAAATTTAATGTTTTCATGGATAAGAAGAGTAACTATAATTTATGTTTCAAAAGACTGAGAAAGAGCATCTAGTCTAAAGCTGAGAAGAAGAAAGAAATTCAGGGCTGGAGCGATGAATCAGCAGTTAAGAGCATTGACTGCTATTCCAGAGGACCCAGGTTCAATTCCCAGCACCCACAAGGCAGATCACAACTGTCTGCAACTCCAGGATCCACAACCCTCACACAGACGTACATACAGGCGAAAATAAAATAAAATAAAATAAATTCATAAAAGAAAGAAATCCACTGTGATAAAAAAGATGTATTGACATCGTACTATGGTATGTACACTAGCGCTCTCTCTACTACCTACAAAAGTGTTTATTAAAATCTGCCTGTGGCTTTGGTGCCTCAGAATTTACTTGTAGGTGTAGGAGGAAAAGGTATACTACTGTGGTTGCTGAGAGCAGACTTAGGGTAGGACTAAGGCTGAATAAAGTACTGTGTGACGACACCCAGTAGTGGTCCATGCCTACCCACTGCCACTGTATTGTCTCTCTATCTATCCATCCATCTATCTGTTTGTTCATCTACTTATCATTTATTTATCTTGTAATTGGGAAAGAAAAATAAAACTATGAAAACTGAGCTATGATAGCATTTTTCCTACCATTTATGTAGCCGTTCAAAATAAGGTTCTTACAGCAGTGAACATTAACCCATCAAGCCATGATTTATTTGTACTCAAACAATGGCTGTAATTTCTGACTTGATTGATAGAATCGCTCTCTAGGACCATGTGTTCTATATCACCCACCCAAAAATATGGACAAAGGCTGAGAAGTTTCTCTTATTACGAGCTGCATTCCTCCCTTTGTCTCCTGGATAGGGCTTCCCCTGCCTAAACATTTTGGCCCTTTCATCAACACAACACAGTTCAGGGTGGAGTTCTCCCGAGAAATGACAAAGATTCAGTTAGAGCTTATAGACACCGCATAGGCTCAAATTTCAAATGTTTCTATATAAATCAATTATTTTCAACTTTGGCAGCCTTTTCCCCCATTGAAACGATGTTATAAATATGTAGGCAACTTCATAAATCTTTGACCTAAACAATCTTTAAAATATATTCTCTTTACCTGGTAGAATGGCTTTTTTTCACTTCTTTTGAGCTTGGCATATATTTTGCTAGGTCAATAGGATTGAGCCTTTGGTATTATAACTCAATCCAGGGAAGAAGATGTTATTTGATAAATAAACTGGGATTGGTACAATAAAAAGACACACATCAGAAGTGGTGTAGGACCTTTTTTCTACATAATCTACCTTGGAGGATAGATTAGACCATAGTGAGATCTTTATCATGCTCCACGGCCCTTCACATAGAACTGAGTGCAGGCTAAACACAAGTGCAGGATGCTGAATGAAAGCAAGGTAGCAATATTGAGAAATGAGTAATGGAGAAGAGGGATGCTCGAGGAAGAAGATGGTTGATACCATTGTTAAGTGCTGTCAGTGTGCCTGTGAGCAATTGATGGTCAGCAGAGTTAAAGGATAGCATTGTACAATCTCCCCAGAATAGTAGAAAGGTACTAAGAAAACATAGTTATCCCTGGGGCTTCTCTGGAGCTTCCATACCTGGGTGAGGGAGGTCTTACGGATTTGCTCCATATAGAGGAGTGACACTCTGAACCGTTTAGTTCAGACAGAAGCACTGAAGAATTAACAGCAAAGAGCAATCATGGACAGTAGAGATTAGTAGGGATATGTAGCAGCAGTTGGAATCATACAGTTTATACAAAAATTAACTCCAAGGAGCATTTTGGTGTTTTCCACTGTGTAGACCCCCTAAACTAGGCTTCATAAAAAAATATACAGAAAACTCCTGAGGTTCTGATTCATCTGAAATCATCACTGCCAGATGGACTGCAGACATTTTCCAGTGAGGGCCCCAAGAACTTTTAGGGTTACAAAAAAATCATCTATACCTGTCAGCAGTTTCATTTGCCAGATTTAAGGAACTCAGAGCAATTTGGTTGTAAAATTAACTCTACAAACACAGCTTAGGACATATCCCGACAACTGTTCATTACAGTTCTTGACACTGATACTATTTGGGGCCCTTCTGTAAGTGAAAAACAGATGACTGAGTTTGAGGTATGAGGATTTATAATTCCTGTCACAATAGGAGAAAATTACTGAGGAAACATACTTGGCCCCAGGGCTTCTCTGCAGCTAAGTTTCCAAACTTCTTAACTCTAGAACTTCTTAACCTTTTGGCAAAAGGGGAGGCTGAAGGAGAAAGAACTGCCCTGAAAGCTTTGATCACACTAAATCCAAATGTGAAGAGATTGCTTTTTCTCTTTTTCTGTCTATCTCTCTCTCTCTCTCCCTCTCTCTCTCTCTCTCCCTTTCTTTCTTCCTTCCTTTATTTTCTGGTAATTTATACATGAGAAGAATGCTATTTTCAGCTAGATTATTGGTTTACATTAAGAGGACCCCAGATCTGGGTGTTGGTGTCCTGGAGACCACATACAATGTCCCTAGACCATGCTACTGAGGAAGATGGAAATAAGGTACAAATCTGTGAAAACAGCTGGAAATCAGCTCAATCTGACTTCAGCTGTAAGAATGCCAATAATACTCTCATGTATGAAGGATCAGTTTCTCATTGCTCCGAAGTCATTGTTTTCCTCAATATCTTTATTCAACACTTATCCCACCTAACCTTGGGAAGCCCCATGATTTCCCAAGAGGACAATATCCTGCCATTGGTCATCAGTCTCTCATTATCTGAGAGCCTTTCCCCTGGCCAAGTCTCAGGCCACCACTGGGGCTCAGAGTATGGCATCTCTTAGATCTAAGTAAGGGACATCATTGGACTCTTTATTTCTCAGGCACAAGGCTCTCCTGAAGTTATTGTGCGTGTTTTTACTAGAGGATTGGGAATAATGGATTGGAATAACAACACAGAAAAAACATTTAAAGTCAAATGTCAATATCATTGTCCTTTATGCTGGAGTCCTAGGGAGCAGAATCAAACACAGAATTTAGTGTGCAGGATGGAGTGCTCTTGTGGCCTAAGCTGTAGAAAGAAAGATAACAAGCCAAATATATAGCCTAGACTATACTTGATCTCTTAAAAAAGGAAACCAACTCTTGCTCTAGTAGCTTCATGGATGAACTGAGAAGATATCATTACGTTAGCTGAAATAAGTCAGAGGCAAATCAACACTTGCTGCACAATCTCATCCACATGTGGAATGCCAAAAGGTTAAACTCCTAGTAGTTCCCAGGGGCTGGGCTTCCAGGACAAACATAAGAACGTCTGCTAAGCAAACAAAGTTTAGTTTTAACCTCTGGAGAGATATGTACAGGATGATTGTACAATATACTTAAAATGAAGTAAGATTGATTATTCTGCATACTTAAAATGCATATTCTCTCTAGCACACCTAAAGATGAGTCCATAATATAAATGTAGGTTAATTAGTGTCACTGGAGAATCATTTCACAATGCATGCTTTTATTGCAAGATTGCGTCATACACTTTAAACATAACAATGGCTGATAATACCTCAATCAAAAAGTAATTCTTTTGATTTGAGGGAGGGTGGCAAAGAAGGGGAGTGACTAAGAACAAGTGTGATTTCATACATGAATGAAAATGTGGTAATGAAACGCATTACTTTGGATGCTGCTATATTAAAGTAATTTTAAAATGAATTTTCTAAAAATTAAAATTAGTATACTTTTCCTTGATGATGCATTTTCTTACTGATTCTTTACTTACACTGAAATGCTGTTTGCTTTGCCTACATTAAATTATAAAGAGAAACAATGGGTCAAGAAAGAGTCTCCCTTTTTTTAGAGCAAATGTAAGCAATTTTGTACACATGTGTACATTTATTTTTATCCTTCTTATGATAAACAAATAATAACTGAAATAAGTTCTCATAAGCTTTTAATGATATGAGGGTCTCATTTACTTGTGTGTGTATTTTATAATTATATATATAATCTTTTAATAAATGGTTAGACATTTTCAATGACTAAATTAATCCATTTAATTCCCCTCTTTCTCCTGTATATACACATTTCCTCAAAACATTTTGAACTAGTGCATTATAGATGTACTTTCTGGATTCAGGAATGATTTTAGAAGTACCAGAAATGCTTATCAATACTACATTTTACAAACAGGTTGAAGAATATGAACAGAAAATACATCAACCATTTCTGAGGTTGCACCCTGAGGTTCCAGCTTCTGTGTATGTAACACGTCTTTGAGTCTACATAAACCCTCAGTGTAATCCCCATTATATGGATGAGGGATTTAGAGCTCAGAAGTATTAACTTATTTCTTTAAAGCAGTAAATTTTAATCTGAAACTCACAAATCCACAGCAACATCGGGCTTCACCCTTTCTACCACAATGGACCACAGTAACTTGTCTTTAAATAGTGAATACTCCTGGGCCTTGGAAGGATCACTTTGGCCTTTTCAGCCTTTAGTATCTCACCTCTTAATTCAATTATTTACATCTATACATGCTACAAACTGTATGATGTACTGACGCTGGCCAGTTGATTTTGTATGGCTACTTGGATAGTTTATTTTGAGAAAAGAGAAAATTTGACTCTGGGTAATTTCTCATGTCATCCAATTCTAGTTTTAGCTTCAAACCTACTTAGACATATGTGCTAAATGTCCTGGTAGCATCTCAAAATGTCTATGTTCTTTTTGTAAGAAAGTGAAATGAAATTATTCAAAGTCTGGAAGAAATTTTATGTTGGGACAATAAATTGAGAGAAAATGTGAATCCATTAATTTCCTACCTTAATTGAAAGGACACCTGCAGGTTTTATTGATTAGGCATCTTAGCAATAAGCCTGCTTCCTTAATTAGTTCTCTTGCAATTACATGGAGATTAATTTTCACCCTGAGTATCAAATCATAGGAATCACATAAAAATATTTATTGAGTGTCTACTGAGTGTGAGACACTGTGAAATGAAAACTAGAAAAAGCTAATGAGGTCATCCTGTTGTCCTCCATTTAAGGATGCTGTTTGTCTTTTCTGATATTCTTTCTAGGTCCCTGTTGGGCATAACCGTGACTATCCTTGATTATGTAAGGAACTTTTCCACAGAACTTTGTTTTTCCAGATGATCACAGATCCTTTATCCACCTGCATGGGACCCTCCTATTCTCACCTACAAATCCTTCACTATTTGGATACCCTTAAGATGAACACATGGTAAAGACACATACTGCTTCTCTTTCCCCAATTCTGTTACCTTTTCTGGTCATAGTTCTCTGGTTTTCACATTGAAAATCTGTTTGCATCATTCCCAGCCAAAGAGCATAAAGAATCCAGTATGAGTCCCACAATCTAGTAGAAATCACCAAACCCAAGAATAGCTTGATAGATTGGCATGGCCTCAACCACTGTGAATGATTTTGTGATGAACACAAGATCTCTGAAACCTTTTCTTTTTTTTTTTTGAGGGGGGTGATCATTGAGCCCTGTCTTTGTGTTATAATTGCGTTTAAGTCTGGGTCTTCTAAAAGTCCCTATGTAGATAAAGTCCATCATTGTGGGGAGCCAAGGAAGCCTTGAGTATGTAAGAAGTGGAAGAGTCCTGAGAGAATGCATTTATCCGCAAGGCCCAATGCCTCAAACCCATGGGAGCTATCAAAGCCTTCCTCTGGTTAGTGTGTTGTGTTGATATTAGCAGTGTGTGCAAAAACTAGTAATTGCAGCTCCTTCCTCCTGGGTGTTTACAGTCTGAGACTATTCCCATACAGAGATCACCACAGAGACTAGCTAACCTCTCCTCTCAGACTGTGCATTGATAAAGTGGTTGAGGTTCTGTGTAACTGCACAGTTGGTGTCATTCCAACAATACAAGCACAGCCTACCCAATCCCAGCTTTTCTGTACGCGTGTCTTTGTTTCTGTCCCATTCATTCTCTTGTTGTGCCAGTCAGGTTTCCATAGTAAAACCATACTGGATGTAGCATATCTGTGTGTAAGATTAACACAAGGAGAGTAGAGATGAGGAAGCCAAGAGGAAGACTGGAGAGCAGGCCCAACTGCTACCATTCCAACCTTTGGTTGGAAACAGACTCTGGAGTGGTCCAGTGCTTGAAGTCACAAATTGCCATTCTGAAATAGTGAACCCAAGCTTGGCTTCTATACTTATAATCAAACATGTGTGATGGCACATTTCTCCTTCCAAATACAATGGAAGGAGGAGACAGCAGTTGCCCTGGCTGTAATTTATATAATTTTTATATAAAAGCCCTTTTCCTTGTAATTTATATAATTTCTATCAAACAAGTTTTCTTGCCTTAAGCATCTTCACTGAGAGACTAAGTGGGAATTGAGTTTGGGAAATATTGTGCTAAGCCCTTCTTACATTTGATTATGAATTTGAGATCTGCCCAGACCCTCTGAAACAAGGAGCACAGGAGATATGTTCTGCCTTGGGATCTTATTTAGTGTTTCTAAACTGTCTTAGTCTTCTCTGCTTATAGTTTATGAAATAATGGCTGCTGTCACTTAAGACTTAATACAGAAAGACTATAATTAAGGACTTTTCATAGGGTCCAGCAATGTGTTGACTGATTCCTGGCATATGAGTCCACTTGTCTTCACCAACCATAATTAAGTGTTATGTTTTGGAGTGTGCTCATAAGGTGACAAAATGCAAGGTTGGTCAGAAGGTTCTGATGACTTTTATTCAACTTGTCTAATTGTGCCAGTAGATCTCAGAGAGCTCCACCTTCATCGTGAAGCTTGACATCAGGTATACTAGAACACCCCAATTATAGTTTAAATGACTTATGACTTTTCTGAAACAGTGGTTCTTTCCTCCAGAGTCCTCATTTTTAACCATTCGTGGCATAAATACCTCAAAGCAAAGAAACCTTGACTATCATTGTGTCTGCCAGTGGCATTTTACTTGCATGCAGAAGATCATGACTTGGTGGATTTAGCACTGTGGAGACAGAGTCCAACCATAACCCTGCACTCCCTCTCTCATTGATATTAAGCAAACTGTCTGGCTTTTCAAGGTCAATTTCCTTGAGCATGCAAACACTCCTTTCAGGGTTGCTAGACTTAGGGTAAATATACAGTAAGAGCATAGCACATAGCACAGCTCCTAGTATATCAAAGACACTCAATGAGTAATGCATCTCTTTGATTAAGTCAGGATGTTAGAACTGAGACAAACTATGAATACAGCTCAACAGATTCATCAACAACAGTATGGTATCACATCAAAAAATCAGACACTTCTAGAAGCTTTCGGTTTGTGCTCCAGTGTCCATCCTGCTTGATACAACCTTCTGAGACATTCTGGACCTCTCACTGGGTTCATGTTTAGTTCAGTCTGGAATTTTGAGTTATTTGAAGCCCAAATGTATTTTATATGGGATGCCTTAGTTAAATGTAAAATATTTGACAAATCTGTCATCATAAAAGATTGGGGGGAAAGCAGTTAGTGGGAGTATGAAAAAATAATGAAGAATTTGAGGGAAATCAGACAGCAAAGAGGAGCTTGTAATTTTATTACAAATTTCTCAGAATCTTTACCCAAATTAGTGTCAGTTTTATCTGAGTTATGAAATATGAATGCCAACAGTATCTCATTTCAGTCTGAACTATTTTCAGTCCTTAAAAGGAATTCAGGGCCACTATAGTTTCAGATTCAGATTGCAAGGTGACCTTGTTTTCTTTATCGTTGTGATCTGATTTTATCAGATATTTAGCTCTGCCAGGCATTGTGCTGAGTATTTTACACACTGATTTTGTCTACACATGCAGTGACTCTTTGTGTCAGGGACTACTGACATTCCTGCTTTACAGGGGTAGACAACTGAAGCTCAGGAGGGGAAGAGCCATTATTGACCGTGGTAAATGGCAGAGAAGCATATAAATAAACCCTGGTTGTCCACCTCCAAAGCCAGAGGCAGGAAACACCAAGCCACCCACTGAGTTTCAGAGGCCTAAGCAGAAACTGAAAACAGCCCTTCTTCCCCCTGTAATGGCCCCTCCGTTCCATTCACTATCTGTTTCATCTGGTCTCCCATTTAGCAGCCGTTTGGTTGTCAATTGTCAGACATTTGAAAAGTTAAGGAAGAGTGAAGCTATCACTAATTGATTTTAAAGTAGAAAAAAGAATGGTTGTAGGTGTGAAAATCATGTCCTCCACCATAAAAGTAATAGCTGTCATTATTGAATGCTTTCTTTCTCCTACTGGCTAGAGTGATGTTGTCTGTAGTGGCTCTGAGAAGGAATCACCCCTGTGGGAGCTGAGGCATATACATTTGACTCAGTGAGGTCTCTCTGAGTAACTGAAAAGGGGGCTATAGACTTGATAAACTCCCATCTTCAGAATGAAGCTGCTGCATCTAATCTCCTTCTTTCTTCTTCTTTCCTTTCTTAGGGTCTTTCTACATAGCCTGGCTGCTCTGGAAGTCTCTCCCTGTAGACCAGGCTGGCCTCAGACTCACACTGACCATACCTATGAAGTTCTGGGATTAAAAGCTAGGGCCACCACATGTGGTTATGTCTTAAATTTTTTAAAATTTGATTGGCGTGTGCACTTGTGTCTGTGTGAGTGTTGGCCATGTGTGTGGGAGTTCCTGCAGAGGCCAGAAGATGGACTCACCTGCAATGGAACTAGAGTTACAGAAAGTTAGAAGCCACCTGCTGTGGGTGCTGGGAACTGATCTTGGGTCCTCTGCAGATGCAGGAAGCATATTAGCTGCTGAGCCATCTCTCCAACCCTGCCTTCAGATTTTGTAAGGGGCTTATATGCTTTTATTCATTTGACTTCATTAGATAAGTACCTTGAAGCATCGTTTTTTCTTCTTATGCCTATTTCCTTTCCCTTTCCTACAAGGTGCAGTATAAAATAAGCCACACAGAAAAAGCTGAATGACAGGGTCACTCTGTGGACTCTCCCATAGTGGATGGGTGTTTGAGAGCTACACAATACCACTGGCCACATTTCTTCTGTCTGCTGCCTGTGTTGATCAACCCTCTACTAGGAAGAAGCCCCATAAACCTTTCAAATCTATGGTGAGCTCTTCACTGGGTTTGTGGTTTGTTTATTGGGGTAGGTTATTTTTTGTTTGTTTTGATATATGTTGGACCGATATGACTATCTTTGAGTGCATGGGTTTACTAAGAACACAGGCTCAAGTAGGGGACTTTCTCCGATCGGAAGTGTGCTGTGCTGTAATCCATGCCTTGTGGTTACTTGTTATTACAGCCTTCTTCAGCAGAGTTCAGTTCCTCTGTCTCCATTACACACACTGTGGTTCACATTCTGAGAATTTATAAGGTCTTGGTCAAAAGGTCAATGGCAGCAGAGGAGACCATGTAAGTGAGTAACCAAATTCTCATCTCCTCTTTCCTTCAAGAAACTCTGCCTTCTATTGAGAACCTGTTCACAATAGCCAGTAGCAACTTGTTCATTTATCTATATATTAATATAGTCAGATTTTTGCCTCACTGGGAACCTTCAGAGAAACTGGGCCACACTCCAAGTTAAAAATATCCAAGGTTCCCAGCATCATGAAATTCACAGCTTATCCAGTTCAGTAGACAGACATGTGAAAAGTTCACATGTAAAAACTTTTTTAATGAATTTATATTATTTAAAAACCATTATTAAGTAGAAATTATACATATTTTCTGCATAAATTATTTCTTCTAATCCTTAAAACAGAATAGGTTTAGAATATCAACAATGTTGACAGACTAAGAAAATGACCTGTTTTTCAAAGATTTGGTTTGATTTTTATTTGTGTGTGTGTGTGTGTGTGTGTATGTACTGAACCCTGAGGATGCAGTATAATACTATTATATACCCTGGAACTGGAGTTGCAGGCAGTTGTGAGCAGCCTGATATGGGGGCGGAGAACTGAATTTAGGTCATCTGGAAGAGCAACAAGTGCTCTTAGCCGTTGATCCATCTATCCAGTCCCATACAACGAGGCTCTCAAGCATGAATATCTCGTACAAATAACCCAGATGATAAGTGGAAGGGTCTGAACTTTACCCCAGGTCTTCAGCAGGAAAGCCCACTCTTCTTTCTCAGGATTACTATGATATTACTGTAAGGTCACTTGGAATTAATATTTATATTGTCACTTGGCTTCTAACATCTTTTCATTTCAGCCCCCATATTGTATATAAGCAGATATTTCATGAATAAATATTGGCACAGCAATAACAAGTCCTAGTAAAATTTAGCCAGGTAGATTATCTCATTTTCCATTCTAGTGCCCATCCCCATCACTATGGCTCACCCCAGTACTTCCTTGCAAGGTATCAAATGCTTCTAGAACTTCTTAGATGTTAACTATGCTTATGGTTATCTGAATGGAGATTTGAATCTGTTTTAAAAGAACTTAATGAGATACCCTTATTACAACTTCTCAAATGAGTTTAGTAGTAGAAAAAAAAAGAGTGTAGCCTTTACTTAGTTTACATTAGACTTATTTCTAATTGTTTGAGGGTTTTGTTTTTGAAACAGAATGGCCTTCTTGCAATCCTCCTAGTGTTGGAATAACAGATGCCACCATGCCTGGCTATATCAATGTCATCTAGCAGATACAGTCTTCAGTTTGTGCAAAAGAGATTCAGAAGGAACAAACAGGTTGACAATTGGTATTCTAAACATCTTGAGGGGTCCCTTGGATCTTTCTAACTTGATCATGTCTAGATAGTCATTGTAGATTGTATTATCAATAAAACATTTTTATTTGCCACCATAACAATTCAAAGGTATCTGAAAATAATGATGTAATGTCTGTAGAAACACAAAAAGTCACAGAGAATAAGTTGCATGTGGTGTCCCCTGTGTTTGATGATGTTTACCAGGATCAGGATCAGAATAATACACACACACACACACACACACATATCTGTAACCTTAAATGTTTTCCAAAGCAATACAGGTAAATTGTGATTTTTTTAAATCTTTTTCTTCAAGTTAAACTAGCTATCATGATCATGATTCAAAGATATTTGGAGCCAGCTCATTTGAAATATGCACTTTCCTACTGAATAAACTGATACAGAGTGACTGCTGGAAAATAGGCCCAAAATCCTCTGTGGTCTCAGTTGCAAAGGAGAGCACAGTCACTATGAATATACTGTCTGCGTAGGGTGGTGTCTTAATTATTGCAAGTGTGATTTTTTCCATATTTGTTATTAGTAGTAATATCATTTTTCCATTAAATTTTTGAACTGGTCATTACAGGCATATAGAAAGTATGTTAATTTTTGTTTATGTTTTACAATGACCAATCTTATTTCCATTACTTTTTCCATTTAATTTGTCCGAGTAGGCAACAATCATATAATCTGAAAATTAAGATATTTTGCTTTACACTTTCTGGAATAGATTTCTCTTAGCAAAGGGACAGCAACATAACATTAAGAATATTTTGTAATAGCCAGCATCTTTATTTTACTATGAGACAGAGGGCTGAAGGCCATAGCAACTCCACCACCGAAGGTAGAGTTTTTATACCCAAGCCACAGTGGAAATTCAACAATAATCCAATTGACTATTATAGCTTGTGTCTGTTCAATATTGATGTCTTACATTTAAATTAAAATAAGCAAATGTCATGTCTGTAATATTTTTATACTCACACATATAAGGAATCCGGCCTTTGATCTTTCCAGGCTCAACACTAGAGGCTCATTGAGCACTGGTTTAATTTAAGTATATTTTTTATGGCATTGCTGTATTTTCCCCACCTACTGAAGTCAAGTAAAAGGGAAACTGAGCTGGGGATGAAGATGTCTAGGTTTTAGCTTTAGTTCTGCCCTAGAAATGTGTAATTTGAGTCATCTTTTGAATCTGAATTCACAACCAAAAAAAAAAGATATTTGGCAGGAAGAAGAGAGAGGAGAAATTAAAATAGATAAAATGTAAAGATGCCTCCCCCGAGCTCTAACAGTCTGTAATCACAAACGTCACATGCAAGTAAGCATACCCAGAGTTTATTCTCTTAATTTTTCTTTGTGTACAGGTTGTGCATATGTCTGTATCTGTGTTTGGGTTTGCACATGAAAGTGTACTGCATGGTGATGCCAAAAAAAGGGTATCAGATACCCTGGAGCCGGGGTTACAAGTGGCCTGAACTGTTCAATGTATGTTCTGGGAACAGGATCTGGGTCCTCTGAAGGACAGTGCATGCTTATAACTGTCGAGACATCGCTCCAGCTCCATGAAAGAGCATTGTTCTGTGGTCTTTAATATTCTTTTTGGATGATTACATAAAATCGTTTTTTGTTTCAACTTATTCCAGGAGAATTGCTCAGCTTGTTTCTAACAGGTCCATTCATCATTCAAAAACCTATTCCTCTTCTTCTTTCTCCTCCTTCCTAACCCTAAACAGAACATGCTTAAAAGGATGGAGTCAAGGCTACTGACAATAGAAATTATTTTCATGACCCAAATGGTCCCTATTCTTCCAGGGTTCCCTATTAATATTAGGCTGGTACAGTGTGTGTATGTGCGTGTGTATGAGTATTGTGTTTGTGTGCTTTTGTATGTATGAGTTTGTATGTTTGTGTGTACATATGAGTGTGTGTATGTATGAGTGTGTATGTTTGTGTGTGTATGAGTATGAGTGTGTGTGTGTTCTGGATGTGTATTTTTTCAGTATCTTTTT
>LOEQ01002265.1:168871-180662 GCA_001685075.1 Bramus lutescens | reverse complement strand
GATAGAACAAAGTAGAAATACTGCAAAAGTGTAACTTGGTTTATCAATGAGTATTATTGGGGTTACTCACAGGAATATTGGTGGGAAGTTACTTACAGGAGCAAAAATGACTCAAAGTCCACCCAGCATGGATCATATCTTATGAAAGCTCATGGGTTTACTGAAAAGCCCACAGGCAGCTCAGCATGTTAAAGAATATTCTTTACAGGTAGATCAGTTGGTTTGCGCATCTTCTAGGCACCTCCTTTGTAACATCTTGGGTCTTAAGAAACTTCCTTCCATGATAGAAGATTTTAATTTTGAGGGAACTGCTATGTAACCCTTATTCTTGTTTCATGTGCTACCTACTGTCAGCATGTTTCAGCTACTTGACAGTGTTGTTTCTTCTCAGAGCCTATTGGGATGTGCAGCTCTTAGAGCATAAAGGAAAATAAAAGGCATGAATTACAGAATACCCAGTTTCAATTAGCCAAATATTGACTTTATATTCTATATTATATTTCATTAATCAAACAATTAAGATAGTTGCATCTTCAAGGCTGACAAGGATGTGAAGAAAGACACTTCCCCAGAGATAGTTATGTGCATTATATAGCAATAGGTATGGTAGAGAACATATAAAATGTGTGCTTTATAAAAGAGGTGCAAGTGGACATTTGGACTCTCTGTTACAGGCAGGTCATGACAACCAAGTGGACCATCTTCATCGTCCCTTTTGAAAAAGAGTTGAAGAGGAGTCAATAGTTTTCAACCGAGATCAGGCAATTTTTTCCATTCTTGCCTTTGCAACCTCCCCCCACACAAGCAAAAACAAATCTGAAAGAAAAAAACAATGAACCAACCAAACAAGCAACCAACCAACCAAATAACAAACAAGAGGATGTAGCCTATGGTTGATTAACAAGTCTCTAGTCAATGACCCCACACATCAGATTATAAAAACAGGATTAACAGTACTTGTTCGGTTGTTTAGATGGAAGAGAACATGAAGTTGAGTGGTAGAAACGTGAAGATTGATCAAGAGAAATTTATGGGGAGTAGTGTGTGATAAATATGATCAAAATATACTTCATGAAGGGGGTGGAGGAGAACTTGAGGGAATGGGATAGTGGAGATGGAGGAAGGACAGATATGAGAGCAAGGGAAGAGATACCTTGATTGAGGGAGGAGCCATTATGGAGTTAGCAAGAAACCTGGCTCTAGAAAATGCCCAAGAACCCACAGGGATGACCCCAGCTAAGACCCCAAGCAATAGAGGAGAGGGTGTCTGAACTGTCCTTACCCTGTAGTCAGACCAATGATTATCTTGAATATCACCGTAGAACCTTCATCCGGCGACAGACGGAGATAGAGACAGAGACCCATATTAGAGCACTGGACTGAGCTCCCAAGATCCAGTTGAAGAGTGGAAGGAGTGAGAGTATGAGCAAGGAATTCAAGACCATGAGGGGGTCTTCCACTGAGAAAGTTTGCCTGAGCTAATGTTAGCTCACCAACTCCAACTGGACTGGGAGTGAACGAGCATGGGAACAACCAAGCCCCTCTGAATGGGGTAGACAGTTGGGGCAGACTAAGGGGCCACTCACTGATAGTGACACTGGGATTTGTTTCTATTGCATGTACTGGCTTCATGGGATCCTGTTCTCTTTGGATGTAAACCTTGCTTAACCTAGATGTAGCAGGGAGGGCCTTGGACTTTCCACAGGGCAGAGTAAATGGCACTCTTAGGGTTGGAGGGGGTGGGGTGGAGATCTGTGGAGGGAGAGGGAGGGGACTGGGAGAAGGGGAGGGAATGGGAATTTGGATTGGTACTTTTATAAGTAATAATATAATAAATTAAAACATATTTTTAATGAAAAAGCCAAAAACAAAATATACTTTATGAAGTCCTCAAAGAATCAATAAAAATATATTAAAAAATCTATTAAAACTTATGTAATAATTCAAATTTCTATTTTTAGCTGGTTGCAATTCTTAGTTCATTTACCCAATAAAATTATGCTTTGATTGGATTGTCTTTTGAAATTACCAGTTTATGTTGCTAATCTCTTCAGTGTGCCACCCTCTTTTGTTACTTATTCATTTACCGTTGATTGTTACAGCTTCCTTTTACACCCTTCAACTACTTTATCTATATTCTTCTAGAAGTTTCTTGCTTCATCACCCACGACTACTTTTCTGATGTCTTTTTTTATTGATTTTTATTGAGCTCTACATTTTCCTCTGCTCCTCTCCCTGTCTCTCCTCCCCCCTTCCACTCTCCCCCAAGGTCTCCATGCTCCCAATTTACTCAGGAGATCTTGTCCTTTTCTACTTCCCATGTAGATTAGATCTATGTAAGTCTCTCTTACGGTCCTCATTGTTTTCTAAGTTCTCTGGGATTGTAGTTTGTAGGCTGACTTTCTTTGCTTTTTCTGGTGTCTTAAAGAGTTGAATTAGGGGTGTTTATTGGAGCATGAGTTGGGAATGTGAATAACTTGCCAATGGCTATATCCCTGAAAGAAATGTTTCTCCATCTCCCTCCAACCTCTAATTTCCTACAGATCTTCGGGAAATGATAGAACCCAGTGAGCCCCTGAGTTGCTAGGCATAGTTTTGTGCAGGTCCTTTTTCAGATTATCAAAGTTGCTGAGAGTTGAGGAATGCCACAGCCATGTAATTTAAACTATAAGCTATATGAAATGACTCTCAATAACTCATTAACAAAAAATATTATGGCCATGTGCTTCCTAGAATTGTTCATAACAATTTACCCATGAGCATTTGTTCTAATGAAATATTATTTGCTTTCTCTGGTCACTATTGTTTAATTTTTACATAAATTTACCCACAGTTTCTTTTACAAAATTATGTACCAAAGGAAGTTCTTAACTTCCAACCATTATCACCTGCCAGAGTAAAATTCAGCCCTCTCTAAGTTTATTCCAGTACATTGGACATGCGAAGAGACTGAATTTGCAAACTTGATTAAAATAAAGGCTCATTCCTTTTACATATGGGACTCGGTCTCCTTGTTGGCTTTTTGGGGATTTCACACATCTGGGCATAACAACAAAATCAAATGCAAAAACTCCACAACTTTCCAGCTATAGTTATCTAAAGCTTGTAATAAAAGTATACTTCATAATTTTGAAACCACACAAGATACTTAACTTATGAATCATCCAACTGTTTTTTTTATGTTTCTGCCAGCATTTACTTAGTCAGTTCTTTTCCTAAAGACAAAGCGTGTCAAAGACAATTCTAACCTCTACATTAGAACAGCCTTACCGACAGCTATGAACTGTTAACAGTGGCTTTATTCTATAGGGTATGTCTTGGTGATTCTTGACCAACTAATTACAGAAGCCAGCTGAGTTGTCACATCCTGGCCATGATACCAAATCTATCAGAGGGTAACTTTTATAATTTTCAAATGAAGTGATTAATTTCTTTTGTGAAAAAGTCAGATTTGAATGTCCTAAAAATAACAACAAAAAAGCTCAGTTAATGAATGATTCTATCCTGTGTGAAACAGTGGCAATAGTAGGATATGAGATACACTTTGCTATTTCTCTGCCCCTTTCTTTGTAATAAATGATGTAAATAGAATGGAAACACCTAGCTGCTAAAAAAGAACCAGAACCAGATTTTTTCTATAATTTAGAAATACCGATGTACTGTCAGCAAGAACATTTTCATTGAAATAAAATATCAGTTCATGTCTTAAAAGCCCATATTAAAGCTTCCTGACATTCCAGACAGCAAACGGGGTTCATCTCTACCAAAATTATTGCCATTTAACAAAAGTGAATGCTATTTATGGGTGACAACCTCTTGAAGCATACCTCTCCATTTTTAATTAGAAAATTGCTGACCTTAAAACCTTAAGAAAAGCAAGGCTTCAGATTTTACAGTACTTTTACAATTTACAAACTAGATATAACCAGTCTAAAGAAGGCTGATTGTGAAGCCTCTGAACTTTGAAGCAATGACCATGACCACCTACCTAGTAGCCCCGTTTCCTGCTTGTCCATCTGTGTCAGCTTCCTCAGCCTCCCCAGTCTGGAGGCTTCAGAGAGATGACAGGAGATGCTTGCAGTATGAAGGATTTCTTTTCTCTTTTGTCCCTTCTATATTGCTAAGCAAACTATTATAGTCCCCATGACAATAGGGAAGTGGTTCAGTCTTCAAAAGTTGACACTTGTCTTTTTCTTTTTTTGTCAGTGAAGTTCATTATGTGTGTGCCTCAGAAAAGCTGAGGCTTGTTGATAGTAATTAAATCTCTATACATTGGTCAATCCCTCTTTATCGCTGGAGACATTTCCTTAACATTTTACTGCAAAACAGTAACTACTACAAATCTTAGACCTATTGAGTGAATAATATACTCTGGCATGTACAATAAATACATAATAATAAATAAATACAAAATCACGATAAATAATAAACTCTGGCACGTACAAGGTAATGTCTAATGAGGATGTTAATGTAGAAGGGACTACATGACAGTAGTAGCCTCTTTTGTGTGCATCTTTAGCTTATGAAAGTAAAACAATTTTGGAGAATTAATTTTAAATGGTTATAAAATTATCTCAGCCTTAACAACATTGGCATTCCAGGGCACTGGCTTTCTTCTTTGACAATAAAATGAGAAAAAAATGATAGCAGCCATAGCAATGGGTATGCCCAGTGCATGGGGACCCCAAAAGACCACCAGGAAGACCGACTCACGGAAATGCAAAAGCTGGTAGGGACCTCCTCAGCACAGCAGCTAGAGGATGTACCCCACCCTGGTAGAGCACATTATCTAAAGGCAAAACCCAGAAAAGTTACGTTAGCAGAGTGTGGAGTGACGGGTTCAATCCTGATTGGCTCCTGTCTAGGGACTTTTCAGAAATTTTATTTTTGAACCTTGCCTGTTGCTTGTTAAGTTTTCTTATCAGCTCCAGGTGGAGACATTCTGCATCTGTACTTTCCAGACGGCTGCCCTGTTACTTTTGCCTCTAGCCATTTCTGAGGGCTGGAATGTTTTACGGGAAAATAGCTTACACAAGGCACAAGATGGAGGCGGAGGACAAAACGGGGAACTTTGATTCTTTATTCAGAACCTTCTTCACCACTTGATTTATAATTATCCCTTGTAATAGATTTTTATATCTTGTTCACAAACATGTGTTAAGTATTAAATAATGCAAAACATGAGCCTTTGATAGTTTGACAGTTGCTGTTGAAAGACCTCTGGAGTGGGGAGACTCTCACCCAAGTCTTGGGATAAAGCGACCCCCCAGGAACTCACAAGAGACCATCCTTGCTGCAATCACACGAGGTTTATTGACAGGACAGGAACCAGTGCACTGGGCCCGAAACTCATTTCCCACCCAGGGGTAGAGGTAGTAGCTGGGAGAAGGAATATTTAAGGTAAGAAACCATCCAAAGGGGGTAGGGAGGGTGTCATTGGAAAATTCCGAAAATACCAATGATCATTGAAAAATTCCGAAAATACCAGTGATTATCACAAGGGGGTAACTCCCTGTTTCCTCAAGATTATAATCTAACTTTATCTTCAGCTAGTTCCTGAAACAGAGTCACTGAACCGGTTNAGGAACTCACAAGAGACCATCCTTGCTGCAATCACACGAGGTTTATTGACAGGACAGGAACCAGTGCACTGGGCCCGAAACTCATTTCCCACCCAGGGGTAGAGGTAGTAGCTGGGAGAAGGAATATTTAAGGTAAGAAACCATCCAAAGGGGGTAGGGAGGGTGTCATTGGAAAATTCCGAAAATACCAATGATCATTGAAAAATTCCGAAAATACCAGTGATTATCACAAGGGGGTAACTCCCTGTTTCCTCAAGATTATAATCTAACTTTATCTTCAGCTAGTTCCTGAAACAGAGTCACTGAACCGGTTAATCTAGATTTTTGATTCTTCTCTCCCTGCTTAGATTTTTGGCTCTATTTTTTCTGCTAGAGGGGTCTGGATTTATCCAGGTCTTTCACTGTGATGTCAGCACACTTTAATTTCACTGCAATGTCAATCATTAGTAGAAACATTTTCCTGGAAGGTCTGCTGGTGGATGATCAGATTAGCAATGCCTTTTGTTCAAGAAGGGCAAATCCACTTGGTATCAATCCATACTGTAAAGAATTAGAGCATAGAGAAGGGTCACCATACTGTCTATCTAAAAGGTGAGCTGGAGTTCACTAGGTACAGGGTTTCCTTGACTGTAGGGCTTTCCAATTTATGCATAGCTTTGAAACACTTCTTAAAGCCCAGGTCACTGGGATTGGAACACGCTAGTTCTAAACTGAGAGGTCTCAGATCTGTATGGATATTTTTATTTATTTTTTTCATTTTACATTTCAACCCCAGTATTCCCTTTCTCCCCTTCTCCTGCCCCTCTACCTCCTCCTTTCCAACCCCCATCCACTCATCAGAGGAGGTAAAGCCTCCCTTGGGGAGTCAATAAAGTCTGGCATATAAAGTTGAGGCAGGACCAATCACCCCCCACTCCGTATCAAGGCTGGGCAAGGTATCCCACCATAGGAAATAGGCTCCAAAAAGTCAGTACATGCACAAGGGATAAGTCTTGGTCCCACTGCTAAGGTCTGCCCCACAACAGATTAAGCTGCATAAGTGTCACCCACATAGCTATTTGCCCTATGAAGCAACCAAAACTTGGGAAAATAAGAGACCAGATAGTTTCAGGATCCAGCCTTTGCATCTGTTGGTGTCCACAATTCTAGCTTTCTCTTGCACCACGATATTTTAAGTATGTTTAACTTCTTTGGGGAGAACTATTAATTTTTGTCTAGAATAAACTGTAGACTATCATTATCAGGTAGTTTGTGCATTAATAACAGTGAAATTAGCTCAGGGGATATATGATCCAGTAGCTATATATAACATTTTATCTTATCTATATACTGTGTGGGGTTAATTTTATGTGTCAAGTTGTCTGTTGTTTTGCTAAGTACTAACCTATAAGATATTATGATGACTTAAAATATGATTATTGTTTACAATGAGTTTAACTAGGATGAGCTCCATTGAGTGGATGGGACTAAGGATAAAAACAGTTTTTAGATGACTGTACCATGGAACCCTGGCAGATTTTATCTTTTGGTAAGCCCCATGGACTTCAGCCTCAGTTCTGCAGAAACAGCTCTTACCTGGATTTCCAGTCAGTGTCCCTTCCTCTGTCTCTCTCTCTCTCTCTCTCTCTCTCTCTCTCTCTCTCTCTCTCTCTGTATCCTAGAATGTTGTTTCTCTAGGGAGATTACTTGGGCACAGAAATGTATGGGATAGAATCAAATTGCATTTTAAAATGTCACTTGATCTTGGGATTAAGAAAACTTTATAGAAATGGAGGCAGATTGATTCCTATTTTCTTTAAAATGTAAAGATTTTATTATGACAACTTTGAATTTCCTGGGTATGAGGAATGAGATAAAGAAGGCTTCCCATAGACTTTTCCTCTCTCAGCCCCCTTTTCCCACTAATCATTGTTACATGACTACATGTATATGTACATGCACATATATATTCCCAAATACAATCTGCTCAGTCTGTATAATGCTGCTTGCATGCCTGTCTACAGGGGTGGTAATTTTGTATTGGACCAATTGGTGTGCTCTTTCCTGGTGGGTATTATTTCTCCTATTCTTAGCATTTCTTAGCTACCTGTGGTTCCTTGTAGAGGGTTGAGGCCATGTTGTAGGCAGGCTTTTCCTGTCCACATTGGTATGCCTTACTCTTGTCCTTGTTTAGCTCATGTTTTGGCAGTCATGTCATGTTTGTGAGACTTTCCAGGCATTTCTCTTTGGGAAGTATTTATGTAACAAGGGTAATAGTCTTTCCGGTATATAGTATAATGTAGTTTTCTTCCTGTTATTTGCTTTTGAATTATATATTAGTCATATTTTGTATATAATTTTGACTATTCATTTTGTTGTGTAAGTTAATTTTTGTCTTTTGTTACTTGCTTAGATGAATTTATCAACCTTATTTGGGGAAATGAATTTTTCTAGGCTTTAACATATAGTTTAATCAGTATTCCAATTTATTTTTTCTCCAAGTACTTGATTGTTGAGAGATGAGCTGTGATATCCATGATCTGATGCATCTCAAATTAACGTGTTTCTGGGTTTAAACACAGTACCACATTTATCCTAGTCCAGAGTCTACTTAAACATCCTCTCTCATACATGATATTTGCTTTTTAACACTGCATTTTGGCATGTTTTAATTTCTTCAGTTTTAAGAAAAGAAAATTATGGATATTTATAGAATAATGCTATTTCTGTTTTTTAAGCAAGATTTTTAATTTTTCCTGTATGACTCTTAAGAGTTTATACCAGAATATCAAACACATCACATATGGTAAACAAGTTGCTTCCAGAACAATTTATTGAGGAGAATCAGCACAGTGACAACAGACTCATTTGGAAAGTCTGTATCAGAAAAAAAGATGAAGATATGTGTCCTTGAATTGCTAACCAACTGCCTAAGGAGAGTACAATATTCATTTATGATCTGAAAAAAATTAACAAAAATTCAAGATATAAATCTTAACAGTAAGAACATTAAATCAATTCATGTTTATACATTATTTTTCAAATGAATACATATGTAAAACTAATATTTTGTTTTAATTAGCATCAAATATGAACCAAGAAGTATGTCTGATTTCTTATGTTACACATGGCTATTAAGCAATTCCAAGGAAGCTTTAATTCTGACATTAGTGAGGGTTTCAAATATATATTTTAATAGAAGAGAATCACATTTATGATATCAAACAGAAAAATTTTAGAATAAAAGTTTCATAAAACTTTTTAATGTTTCAGTAATTTTTACATATTATGTGATTTCTTTGCCTTAATTTCACTAAATTATAACAGAATTTTCTGAAATGGCACCTAACATTCAACGTTTCAAGAGATGAGCTCTTTCACCTCTGCCCCCTTCATATCTTTAAAATCTTGTATGGATATTTTACATTAAGGGAAGTTGTTACATAACATGCCATGATACCCAGAAAAGCATTGAGATTGTTGGTTTTAAGATTGACCTTAAATATAGTCTGCTACGTGACCTCTGTCCATAAACATCTGTCTTTTCTATGTCCAATAATACCTGATTTAAATGCCCACATTGTTTTTCCTTTTTCCCTTTCAAGATTTTTCCTGTTAAGTAACTACTTAGACAATAAGGCTGTCTTTTAATTTGTTGTGTACTTCAACATGTCCTCCCTTATGCTGCTGCTTCTACATCATTAGCTCATCAGGATCTTCTTTCAGCAATTTGAAGATACCCGAGTCATGGGTAGAAGAGTCTTCCGTGTGTTGTGGGGTATCTACTATGGAGGTCACTGCAGAAAACTCCTCTGTGACCTTAGTTACAGATTCTTCTGTATCATTTTCAGACAAGTCTTCTGTTGTGTTTGAGGTTAGTTCCTCCATCATGTTCGTAGTTCCTGAGGCAGGGGCAATGAAGTCATACCTGTATTCAACAGCAGTTAGCAAAACTGAATGGGTCTCTGCTTCATTCCCAGTCTCGTTCTCTATCTAAGCATTAACTCCATCAGTTGATTCCTCATCAAAAGTATCTTCTGAGTTATCTTTGGCTTTTTCAGCAGAGTTGGTGAGTTCAAAACAGTGATAAATTTTTCCTCATCCGAATCACTTAATTTTCTCACAGCTTTGGGGCTATCCACTGAAACAATCAGATCAATTTCAGGTATATTCTCTTCTGCAACGTTGGTTGTGTCTGGAGTCGTGGTGACCTCTTTCTCAGTAGAGGGAGGTAGCTCAGACTCGGGACTTAAGGAGTCCATGACCTGGACAGCTCCATCATCAGGATCATTGGAATTGATTGAGGAGCTACCATCAGTTTCTGTTTTCATCTGGAAGTGTGGAGGTGTCCTCCGATTTGGCAGTGCTGTCCTGTAGTGTGTCAGAGAGCTCGGTAGTAGGTAGGACTTCTTTGTCTCCTGTGTCAATGGTGGCTAAGAGGATGTCTTCTTTTGCCACGCTACTGGAGAGATCTATTAAAGAAACAGTACCAACTGGGGATGAGATACTTCCCATTTTCCCTGGAATGAAATGAAATTTTCAGTAATTGACTCCTTAGCTTTGGAGATGGTAGTTTCAGTCGGAGTAGTAATTTCTTTCTCTGGAAGAGCTGTTAACTTCAGGGTGGCCTCAAGATCATCTTCTAACTTGATTTTTTCCTTCGTAGGTGTGAGCTTGTTGGCTGTAGTAGAAAAATCACCATCTGGTGTGCATTCATTCACTGAAGTAATGTGGTCTCCTTCAGAGGTAATAGAAGTTTCTGATTTCGGAATGGTGTTGTCAGTCCCAAAGAAAATGGCTGCTTCTGTTGGTGTTTTACTGCTCTCTCTTAGAGGACGAGAATAAATTTTGGGTGATTCATTCTCAGCCATGAGGCACAGGAGCACTGAGTACTCTTACAGGTCTTTCCTCTGAGCTTACTGGCTTCCTGGGCAGGTGAGTAGTGATCAGTATAAAGACTGAAGCACAGGTCATCATGGGGATTGTTACATCAGCCACCCAGCTTATGACAAAGGCTCACCTTAGAGGCTTTTTCTTGGCTATGATTAGACATTTACTAGAATGACTATTAATATTACAAGAAATGATTATGCAATTATGCTTACAAGATAAAAATCCACACTAAATACTTTATATTTAGAGAACCTAGGATTTACCATATTTCTGCTTACAGGCATATGCCTTCTGATATGGTGCTGGTGTTGGTTGACACTGACATACACAAGGTTGGTAGCTACTTTGTGGCTTACCAGTAAAGGAAACTCTGGATGCCTGGTCTATCAGCATCTGTGTGAGATCAACCATTTACAAATACATGACAGTGTACTTTGGAAGGCAGAGCCACATCTCTGAGATTCATGATGCTTAAATGTTTAAAATTAAAAAATACTTTCATAGTGAAATAAAAATAGAGAAGATAATTGTGCAAGACTTCAGTCAGTTATTTTTGATAAATTACATTTTTAAGTAGGAATAATAACAATACTGTTAATAGACTGGAAAAACTTTTCATGTTTTCTTCAGTTAACTTGAGAAACAGTAGGCCAAGTTTTGTAGATTTAGTTTTTCATGGATTCTCTCCTTCCTAAGGTATTTCAATCTCAGAAGACAGGAGTTTGTGACAGGAAGTTGCTGTCATATATCTAAATTCATGAAGCAGCAAGAAGCAGAGTTGAAGTCACAGTAGCTGCTCTACAAGATATCCATTACAGATGGAAGTTTCATAATAATATTTCAGCAGGCAACCATTGCGCAGCTGACTTGAAGGCTTGGATGATTACATTAAGGGGAAAGGAATTCAGTGTCAATGTTTAAAGCAAGTCTCCTACCCCAAGAATCAGGAAATGGAATTTTCACTCACACACATCAATTGTGCAGAAAGTTGGGAGCATTATGACTTGAGTGACAGTCTCCACCTCAGGTACAAAAACATTTATTAACTACGACACAGAGATCACAGCTTCCTTTTAGCTATGGAATGGTGATGCAGGAGGGTCATCTGTCTATGTGTTACTTTCATTGGTTAATAAAGAAACTGCCTTGGCCTTTTGATAGGCCAGCCCTTAGGTGGGTGGAGTAGATAAAACAGAATGCTGTGAGGAAGAAAGCAGAGTCAGGCAGACACATGAATCTCTGGCCCAAGATGGATGTGGGTTAGGATCTTCCCGGTAAGCTACGACCCTGTGGTGATACACAGATTACTAGATATGGGTTAAGCAAGATGTGAGAGT
>LOEQ01002265.1:144014-157540 GCA_001685075.1 Bramus lutescens | reverse complement strand
AATCACTTCTTATGAACTCAGGCATAGTTTCTGGGGTAAAGGTGTAAATGATTGGGATATTTTCCTGCATTGCTCTATAAGTAGTATCACTAAAGAGTTTATCATGATTAGAGTCACTATTAGTGTTTCTTGCAATCATTTTTCTTTGAACTTCAGGATTAAGTTTCCCAAGCCAATGTTTTGAGACCACATTTTCAAATCCTGATTGGCCAGCGCTTGTTGGCATAGTTCCTCTGAAAGTTGTAGTGTCATACACATTAGGCTTAGTTGAATAATGTGTAGTAACCAGCCTATCTTCTTTAAGAATATAATCATCTTCATTGGGTACAACATAAATGTAATCCTTGATATTTTCTTTCTCAAGTGTCTTGTTTTCCTCTGATTCAATGCTTTCTTCACTCTGGAGAGCAGCATCATAATTCAGCATTGCATCATCCTCAAAAGAGTTTCTTATTTCATATCTTGAGCTGTTAAGTGTGTTTTCAGCATCATGAGAGCCTACAGTCATGCTTACTTTTGATGCTGTTGTGGTAGTGTTATTAGGTAAGTAAGTTTTCCGTGCCATAATGGCTGCCCAGGAATGTTTCTTCACAGGGTTTTTTGCTTGAGGAACATTGAAATGGACACTGAAATCAGCAATGAACACATTCTCATCATCAATAAAGTTAATGTAATCCTTCTTTGTTTCAAGAATATCTGACCACGCAGCTGGAGTATTAGTCAAAAAGTCACTCGTCATTTGGCCAGAGGTTTCTAGATACTCAGTGGAGACATCAGGAATGTCTCTGTGCTTTTCAGATCTCTGTTGAGCTTGAGATCCTCTGATCCTATTATTATTTTCTCCAGGCAGCACAGACTCTCCTTCATAATTGCTGTTAGTGTCCAGAATGAGCGCATCGTCCATAATGTTCATTGTATTCACTGGAAAGAAAGGGAGGAAAGCCATGCTGCCTATATCTTCAGAATTATCGAGGAAGGAAAATCCATCACTAGTGATGACACCAAACTCAGCCAAAGGAATGCTGCTGTCCTGTGAATGTGTCATCTCTGACATATTTTCTTTCTCCATAGTAGATGATGAGTCTGCATCATTATTTATAGAATTTCTGATAACATTTGCTGAAGCTTGATGAGGAAAATTCGAGGTAAACGTAAGGCGATTTAAGCCTTTTTGACGTCTGATGACTTGGTTGTATTGATTATTTGTTTCACCAATGCGATCAATGTATTCAATGTTGTCTGTGGGCACAGATTCTAACTCAGAGTAATCAGACAAGGGTTTATCCCTCATGAAGACAGAATGCTTGGCTATGTCTTCAGGAATGAGGTTGATGGTTTCAGTTGTTAGTAGAAGTAGGGGTTCTCCAGATCTAGCATTTTCTTCATGGGTTGTAACACCTCTCCATTCATTGCTTTCCACAGATGAAAGACTAGTTATAGCAGGTGAAGTATTAGTTTTCTCTATATCTGATAAAGCAGATGACTCTTTAAGGAATTTTGCCTCAAAATCTTCATAAGCAAAGGGAAATTCACTTTCTGGGTTGATGCTTCCTGGATAGGAAGGAACAGTGATGTCTCTAGAATTGTAACTCTCTTCCCTTGAAGCTTTGTTTTCATTATATTCTGATTTAGGTGATATTGTGCCATTGGCTTCCCAAAGGGCATTGAAAGCTGTGGATGAGAGCCCTTTCCTGGGGAACTGTTCTCTGCTTATTACTTTGGATGACTTCATGGTGGAAACAGAGATTTTGCTTGGGAATCCCCTTCTTTCTACCTCAGCTGTCATTGGTTCTGCGTCAGAAGTAGTGATGTTCTCAGTGTCTTTCCCTTCTCTTCTGCTTATGCTGTCCCCCTTTAGAGTGAAACCATCTGAGATCTTGGTGGAAAATTTGCCATTCTGGTTAGTGAGGAAGTGGGTAGTCATGAGTCTTGATGGCTTATTATAGAATGGGGCAGGCAAATATTGTACAGAAGTACCATTATTGCCAGAATCAGAATTTGCTCCTCTTAAAAACCAGACATTGTGCTTTTTTTCAGACTTGGACTCTACAAGATTTTCTTTTGATGGATTCTCAGAGTCATGTGTTGAGGGAAATGGGACAAGAGATCCAATTCTTCGATGAAGAATTCCTTGCATGATGGTAGGCTTCCTTATTGTGGGGATCCTTTCTTCTTCTAGAGCATAGAATGCATTTTCATTTGATGGAAATTCAAGGGTACTTTCATCAAGACCACTGGTGGTAAGGTCCATATAATTTCCTTTATTTTCCCCTACCTCAGGCTCCATATGTAACTCTGCTGAAGAGTCTTCCATGAAAGGAATTGCTCCGTATTGAATCATATCATTCCGTTTGACAGAAGCTATACCCTTTCCCCCATCTAGGATGTTATTTAGGTCGTCTATAAAAATTGCATCATCAGTTGAAGGGACTTCAATATCTGACAGAACAAGTAAATCATTAGGTATAAAAGAGTTATAACTCATTTTTGTTGTTGCCCCTCTTATAATGAGAGCTGGGTCAGATTTAGAGTTTTTGCTTTTAGTGAAGCCAAGAAGAGAAAAGACCACTTTGCTGGGTAAGTGGGAGCCTTTAGTAGAACAGTCTGTGCTCTGCTGATCCAGGTTCCAAAAAGCAAGTGAATCTCGAGCCTGAACTTGTGTTAGCTGTGCTGTGCTCCCTGTGGAGCTGGGATAAAATGTTTCTCCTGGATTTTCAAGTCCTTTCTGTTGAGCAGAAGCAAATACAGGCTTAAGATGGAGTGGAGTAGCTTTTGTGGCATTTAGCTCTTCTAAATTTACTGGAATATTATCTCCAGAAATGTAGAATTTCTCTTTCACAACAGCCTTGTCATTACTGGAAAATGGCCTATCCTCATTTCCCGAGGTGGCTCTTTCTTCTGCAGGTAGAATGGCAGCTGTCTGTTGGACGTGGTGACTTACAAACTTAGCAGCTTGATTTATCCCTCTTTTATTGTGAGTTGCTGCTTGGGTGGCTATATCAGATGAGAAGGCCATGCTGTCAGGGTCATCGCTGTTGTCTCCATTTTCTGTGGTGTGTATGCCAGCTACATTTATGATTTTCTCTGGAAAAAACATAAGATCCTCTAGAGGAACGGGGGAGCCCTTTGAGAAGGGCTTAGCAGCACTTGGGTCATCAATGACCTTCCAGTTCTGATCAATGGAAGTCCAGTGTTCTTCTATTGGTTCTGATACCTGTGACATCACTGCTGAATAAGATGTCCTGTCATTGCCACCAAGAGCAAAAGCAGGTCTAGATATTTTCTGATTGGGGATTAACAGGGACTTTAGTCCAACTGGACGGACATCTCCAGTAGTAACAGAGGTGCCACTGTTGTCATTGCCATCCTTAGATTCCAAGGCAGAAGGGTAAGGAAAAGGGATGGTGGCATTTGGAGACATTTTGGTGACATTAACCAGATTAAAGGAAGCAATGAAATTTGTTTTGCTCCTACCCTTTATAGCTTTGTCAGGATTTACATCACCTCTCGTTGGAATACTAGAATCACTTCTTATAAACTCAGGCACAGTTTCTGGGGTAAAGGTATAAATGCTTGGGACATTTTCCTGTATCATTCTGTAAGGAGTGTCACTAGAAAGTTCATCATGGTTAGAGTCACTAGTAGTGTCTGTTGCAGTCATTTTTCTTTGAACTTCTGGATTAAGTTTTCCAAAGAGAGTTTTTGAGACCACATTTTCAGTATATTGAAATCCTGGTTGGCCAGCTCTCCCTTGACTAGTCTGTCTCAATGTTGTAGAGCCATTTTCTTTGGGGTTCATTGAGTAATGTGTGGTGGCCCGCCTATCTTCTTTAAGAATATAACCCTCTTCCATGGGTAGAACATAAATGGAATAGTTGATGTTTTCTTTCTCAAGTGTACCATCCTCCTCTGATTCAATGCTTTCCTCATTCTGGAGATCGGCCTCATAGTTCAGTGTTGTACCTTCCTCAAAAGAGTTTTCAGTTTCGTGTCTTTGGCTATTAAGTGTGTTTTCAGCATCATGAGAGCCAGAAATCATGCCTACTTTTGATCCTATTGTGGTAATGTTAGTAGGTGAGTAAGTTTTCTGTACCATAATGGCTGCCCAGTAAAGTTTCTTCACAGAGTTTGTTGCTTGAGGAGGACTGAAAGGATCATTGGAGTCAGCAATGAATACAGTCTCTTCCTCGCTCTTCATTGATTTGCCATTGGAAGCACTCCCTAGGTCACTCGGTTTTCTTTTTAGAGTTTCAAAGTCACTGATTTTTATGTTATATTTCTTTATTGGTGAGTCAGCAATTATTGAAGGCAAATCTAATTTAACTTTCTCTTTCTCATTATTCAAATTATTGTTTACTATACCAGTATTGACATGGATGCTACTTCTTGCTTCATTTCTTGCTGTTGTTCTTTTATTGGCTAGTCTGTCAGTGTTTTTTGCAATGATGTCAGTAGGCATTTGATAGCCACTTCTGAGATCAATAATGTCTCCGTTGTCCATTGTGGAAGATAGTTGCTTATTTTTTATTGTTTTCCAGGTAACATATGGGTCTTTTAAGTCTTTTATAGCAATAATAATTGGTTTAGAGATAGCATCATAGTATGTATTAAGTGGTCTAGAGTAACCCATTCTTTCAATTTGGTGCAAAGAATTACTGGGTGTTGAGACTGCAACATCACCTTCTACATCTATGGTGTTCTTAATAGCTGAACTTACATCTAAACTCTTAATTTTTGTTTTGGTGGCCATTGGCTTAAAGTTTATTTTTTTGTTTATAGGGCTAGGGACATATAGGGCATCAATATTTTCTTCCTCAGGAACAAAAAGATCTCTGTCACTTAATGTTATTTCAGTACAAGGTATAATAATTAATTTGGAAAGGGAATTTGCAGTGTTGCTATCTAGAAAGCCATCCCTTTCAAAGCTACCATATGCTAATTCAAAGTGATTTAAATTATCTGAAGATGGAATATCTTCTGTTTCCTGAAAAACATCTTCCTCTGATTCAGACTCTACTTCTGTATAAAATGTTGATTTTTCTTCACTGGACATTTCCCTGTCTATCAAGCTTCCATAGCATCTTCTTGGAGTAACTATACCTTTTTCTATAGGGGCTGTAGAGTCGATAAAGAATACATCTTCTTGTTCTGCTTCCTCATTAGTAGTGGAACCAGTTCTAAGAAAAGTGTTTTCACTTGATGTGTCAATAGTACCCTCATCTGCCAAGGCATTGAACTTCTCCATAGAATTTTGCATGTTTATAGCAGAATCAGAAGCAAACCATCCTTCAGTTCTGCCAATGGATGGGAAGTGTTCATGACTCTGAGTTATTTCTGAGTCTCTGTCGAAGTCAGCAACATCAGACAATTCCATCTTGACCTGGTAATGGGTTACTGACACAGGTAATGAGATGCTGCTTTCCCTAGAAAGTGACTTCCTTCTCCTTCTCTGTGTTATTTGGGAACTAGCTGCAAAGCTGGAAACAGAAGATTTATCCTGGACAGCATCATAGGAGAGTGAAGCATTGCTCTTTGGAGAGTCTTCCTTAGTAGGATTGTCTACTGTCCCTTTGGCATAAGCAAAGCCAACTGAAGTCCAATTAGTCAATAATCTATGTAGTACATCATTACCAGATAGAGGGCAATTATACAAGCTTGCTCGAATCATCTCTAAGTGGTTTCCTTCTGAGGGAGATCCAGTAATCTTTACTATCCCTTCTAAAGGTGCAGAATAGCTATTTGAACCTTCTGTGGGTGAATTTTCTTCAGCTTCTAGGATGGATGATGTGTTACTTGCTGTATAGTTGGATAAAGGTGGATTGGCAGAAAAATGTTGCTTTCTCTTATTGTGTATTTCCTGACTCCCATTATACTAAAGGGAAAGAAGTACAAGTCTTTTGTATGACATTTCCCTTGTAAATATTTTATGAAAACTTGCCACATATCAACACATAAAACCAAATCTATTAAATAAAACAGCATTCTGAAGATCTTTGTTTTCATCTTAATCAATTTCTCCTTAATTAAGTTAGAAATACACAATATCACTGTGAGGAGAGGCTGGTGTTAGAATCAAGTACCCTCCATGCTTAAGTCTCAGTAAGCAATCTATTATAGAGTAAAAAAAATATACAGAGAGCCTTTAAAATTATATATTACCAGGCATGGTCTGTTTAACTTTATGATTAAATAATTAGTTGTGAGTCGGAATTAAACCCAAGACCTCACAACTAGGCAAGAAAGTTCCCCCAAATGTATCCTTAGTCCTTGTTTGACCTTTAATTTTTGAGGTATGATCTTGCCAAGTTGCCTAAGGTGAACTTAAACTCACTCTGCAGCCCATGCAGGCTTTGAACCTGTGATCTTTAGGTCTTGGCATCCTCTGGTGCAGGTATGCATCTCCAGGGCTAGCTTATAAAAGTAATTTTAACAGAAATAAACTATCAGAGAAAGGTGAAGATTTGCTCTTTGGAGACAATCCTCAGTAGGATTCTCTACTGTACCTTTGGCATAAGAAAAGCCAACCGAAGTCTGAGTAGTTAATAATCTATACATCACATCATTATCAGATAGAGGGCAGTTATGTAAGTCAGCACGAATCATCTCTAAGTGGTTTTCCTTCTGAGGGATATCCAATAATATTTGCTATCCCTTCTAAAAGTACATTTTTATTCTATAAATATAATATAAAAATGCAATGATGTTTTATTCACAAATTGTTGTTTCTTAGATAATTTATATTCTAGGTTTATTTTCCCTCCTCAATATTTAGTTCTTTAAAAATAGTGTCATCTTAAATACTGAAAAAACTTACTGGAAAGTAAGTCACAAAATTCAAGGTGATCATAGCCAGGATCAAGATCTTCATCTTGTCTTGGAGGAATTCCCTGTAAGGAAAGGTACAGAATTTTTCTGTTATTTGCCCATTGAGTTGCTATAGATGCAAACTTAAAAAATAGCAGAAATATGCCAGGAGGTGGTGGTACATAAGTTTAACACCAGCACTCAGGAGGGAGAGGCAGCCTGATCTACATAGTGAGTTCCAGGACAGCCAGGGCTACAGAAATAAACTCTGTCTAGAGAAACCCAAACAACAACAACAACAAAGAAGAATAAATAAATAAATAAAAACGAACTAACCAATCAACCAACGGACCAAAACAAAAAAAGCAGAAATAATTTATGTTCTACTAGTATTGTAAATAATTTATGTATGTTCCATTAGTGTTGACATTAAGGTAAGATATCTGTTTAACTAGTAAAAGAAAATTCCTAGCTCCTTATGGTCCATTGTTAGAAATGATAATGTGTGAATAAAGTTCTCTCTTTGCTAACATCAACAGTTTTTAACCAGGCAGAGCAAGACAATGTTTGTTTCTTTCTATATCTTATAGTCAGAAATAGGAAGGAGTCAGCCATGTAGCTTGCAAACACATTTCCCCCTGAATACTACAGCAAGGATCTTATTATATAAATTTACCTTTATTTTCATGTTAAGATTTTTTATCTGTTTGTTGCATTTCCTTAATTAAGGCATCTACATTCAGTCACAGTTAAAGTCCATACAAAAGAATTATCAGAAAAAGTGGATATTTGAAGAAAAAATTCCTCTTAAAGTTCTGATTTATTCAGTATTTACCTTATAAGAACTCTTTCGTTTCTCTGCTGCCTTCTGGCTTCAGCTTTTCATCAACTAATGAGGATAAATTTAGACTGAGAAATCATAAATCTGAGGAACAAACAGAGGCTCCTGATCTTCCTCCTTTATTATTTGGCAACAGAGGTGGGACAGTTTGGGTGGGTGGGGTGGAGTCACATCTAAGAGATTGCTTCTGAGCTAATCCCAAGACAAAAGAGAGGAAAGGGAGTGTCTTCTGACTTTCTTAATTGTATTTTCAGACGGAGAATGAAGTTTATGGCCAGATTTAAAGAGGCAAAGCTCATATCTTAAAGACTAAGAAGTCTTTAAAATACTAACTCCTTAGCTTCTAATGCCACATTCCTCTTTTAAAGTGTTCCTTTCTGTATCCTTGAAAAAATTCAATACAGTATAGTGGCATTTTAAGAATACAATCATTTAATAGCTTAAATGCTTTAGTAGATTGATGCCTTATAGGCTGTTATTTTTTAAAAACAGGATTGTGATATGCTCAATATCTGAAAAAATACAGTTAAAATATAAAAAAGAAATTAAGTACCATATAACAGCATATATTTCTCTCTTAAAGCATGTAAATAACATGCCAATCTCTTGAGCGTTTGTTTACTTTAGTAAGCCTGACAGTAGACAGTAGTTACATCTAGTTTCTGAAACTGTTTCATGTATATAATGGACAAAAATAGAACACTCCTATCATGCTACTTGCTGGAGCTATTTATTGGTATGTGTCCTAAAACCTTCATTAAAAACCTGAGTTTAAATGTCTCTTGAATTTCAGTCACTTTCCTTCAGGGGGTGCTACAACAGTGTGTTACCAGATGGGATAGCTCTTCAGCCAGGACTTTCTGGGTGGCCATATTCTTGTCCATTCTAGGCATCCTGATATCTTCAAATTTGTAATTATACATTTTTACTCATATATATTTTCACATAACACACCTATAAAATCCCATATTGATAGTGATAAAAAGATCTGGAAAAAATAGTTAATTCATCCTCTTTAGCAATATTTTGGGGGAAGCTTTCTCAAGTTTTCCTATGTTCTGGCTCACCTTAATACTATTTCATTACACATTTGAACAAGTACCAAATACCCACAGTTATATTCAAGACTGAATTGTAAGTTTTAATCAGACAAAGTATTGGTGTACAAAGGATTTGTGAACATTATAATTAATGTTAGGTCAAAAGCAATGCCTCAAAAAGGACAATTATAATGTTATCACTTAGGAGCTTGGCAGTACCATTTCCATGACATCAGTATCGCTCTTCAAGGGAATTGAAGCAATTGTTTGGAAATCTAGTGTGCAGTAAAATGTACTTAAGGATGGAAAGCTGATTCAATTAGAGATTATGTACAGGTTTTCATTTCAAGGAAGTCAATAGCCTCAGACGCAGAATCCTTAGCTGGCACAAACTCATCTTTTAAGATCTAAAGATTTCCGCCTACCGGTTTTAAAAGTTGAATCTTGGACAATGAAACCGAAGCTTTGTATATCAAGAAACTTCATTTTGAAATTCTATTTTTTCCTCTGTCTTTTCTTTAGTAGTCTAAGAAGTCTTAGTCCATTGCCCCCCTTCATTGAGGTGAATAGTTCACTTTTGTTTTTCAGTTGATAATAATACTCAGTTTCCAGATTTTGTTTTCCTTAACGTCCGTGGAGGCTCCAACAAGCACATTTCCACCCTTTCATCAAAAGGATCATGTTGAAGGAGGAGGTATAAATTAGGAAACATAGAACATGGTCCTTTTTATCTTAAATTGATTTTCACAGAACAGTTGTTTAACTGTACTAAAATGCTAACCTTGTTGGCAGCACACATTTCATGAGTAAAATACCTATTGTTGGTATGAAAGCTGTGCAAATAGCAATGACCACAGTCTGGAAATATGGATTCAGGCTGACCCAAATATCATGCTTCTACAATGAAAATTTTTATAGCTATAGAACAAAAGAAAAATCACTTTCAAATGCATCGGTGCTTTAATCACCTAAAGGCAGGCTTTAGAAAAGTGGGAACATTTTTGCTGATGTTCTCAGATGTTGTCTGATGGATCCTTAGCTGTTAGGTCGGGAGAAGTGAGGCAGATATTGCTGTTGAGTTTGGGGCTAGGAACAGGTGGACATCTTAGAACCTAATTGTGTCCCATACAAAGTGAGATTTGAAGGACTAATAACAGTCAGTCTTGACTAAGTGTCATAGACTCTATTGTGATTATAGAGACTTAGAAGAGGGAAATTTATTTGAGTGAGAGTAGCTGGGGCTTTTTCAAGCTCTGCTGCTCTTTCTCTGGGCCTGAATATGTAAATGATAAGGGGACATGTAGAATCAGACATTGCTTCAATAGAACTGTAAATTTTTATTTTTATGAAATTGTTCATGCCTTTTATTATACCTGGAAATTTCTTCTTAACTCAGCTCCTAAAACTTTACCCAACTTGCAAATCTGAGAACATTTCCAGTAAGTGATTTCTTCTTTGTTTGAAGCTATGAATTTATATTGTTTTGATTATTTAATGTATTGCTCAGATTTTGCTTATTTTGCTCTCAGCTTGATTACTCCACTCCTGGAGTTGAAAAATAATTAAACCCTGTATTAATATTTGAAAAATAAGGGAAAATGGGCACATTTGCATTCCTTTGCTCCCAAAATAAACTGTCAGTTCTTTGAAAGTGAGTATTACATTTTTTGTTTTTGTATTTTCAGCAGTGCTTTTGTCAAAGACTTAATAAATAGTTGGTAATAATGTCAAATGAACTCCCATTAGGAATAGCTATGCTCTTGTTAAAGATGATCAGAAGCTGATGGGCCTGATTAGTCCCTCTACAGTTGTTGAGAGTTGCATAGGTTATACATGCAAATATATGCATATAACTGCTCAAATTATCTTGGGCAATATTTGGGTTCTTCAGTCGTCAGGGAACATTGTCGAAGAGGAGGCAGAGAGATGGTAAGAGCAAGAGGATTTGGGAGTTGCTCTAAGAGTTTGTCTCCTAGCAATGTCAGAAGCTATATCTATGAAGTAACACCAACATGACTATCCAAACATGAGCTGGACAAATAAGACACCAATGGACATGCAAAACTGGAAGAAGAAAAGCCCATGAGGCCTGAACCCTGCACAAAGAACTACAATTAAGTAAGGAAAGATGGGAGTGGGAGAGATGGTCCTCCCCAGGGAGGAGCACACGAGTTGGCTGCCCAGTGCCAAATGATGAACCCTGAAAACATGCATACAAATACTATTATGTGGATTGAGCAAGTTGTTTTTAGGAATATATATGGAATATACATATATGAATATATTTAGGAATATATAGGAATGTATATAATGTGTGTATTATATGTGTATGTGCGAATGTGTGCATATGCATGCAATAGCTATCAGTGAAAAAAGAGACTGAATTTGAAAGAGATCAAGGAGACATATATAGGAGAGTTTAGGAAGGAAAGGGAAGGAGGAATGCCACAATTAGATTAATCTCAGTTTTTATATAGCTCTGTATAGGATGAAAAGACAGAAAATGTCTTTAAAAAGCAAAAAGAAAATAATATTAAATTCAAAATAAAATAAGGAAAAGAGGAGCAACAATGCAATAAGGATAGAGAAGATGATGTCAGGAAAGCTCTGAGATTTGCAGTGTTTGGAGCTGTGGATGGCATGCGGGAAAAAGAACTGGCTCCTCATAAAGTAGTACTTGCGATTCTTTGGTACTGTCTACACAAGCATGTTCAGCTTACACGTTAGTTAGAAATGGACCTCTGGAGGTCAAGATTGAAGTGATACATGTCACAATGCTGTTTGTCTTGCATGTAGGGCCATTACTGGAAGGAAGCATAGAGGAACCTTCTGGAATGCTTACATGATTTGTCTGGTTCTTCCTCTGCGGGGTAGCTCCTGACATGGCATACTCACTTTTAAAAACTGATAAGATTATATATTTAGAATTAATCTCCTCTTTTAATGTTCTTATGAACAAGGGCTACAAGTGTATTTCAGAAATTTAGAAATAGTTTGCATGATATGCTTCTTCTGAAAAATTGGCAGAGATTGCACAGTTCGCATCCAAACACAGTTGAAGGGTGAAAGTAGGGTAGCAGACTCAAGCAGCCTCTTCCCTTTGCATTTATCTTAACCATGATCTTCCCTTTCCTTATCCCTTTGTTTTGCAAGATAGAGAAGTCACCTTTTCCCACAAAGGAGACAAGCAAGGAGCACAGTGGACTTCACATATACAGTTACTAAGGATCACACTGTGTCCAGCTGAATAATTGCTTTTGATGTCATGGATCCTTCCTTCCTTGGACATCTTTAATAATAGCAAACCAAGTACAAGGCTCTGCAATTGGTAAGGACAGGTCACCCGAGGCTCCTGGGGAAAGGACTAGGGTCTTCCCCTGCAAAGCACTGTGTTAGAAACACTGTTTAACAAGATGTGTGTGTGTGTGTGTGTGTGTGTGTGTGTGTGTGTGTGTGGGCGTTAAGAACTGAGAGAATGTCAGGAGGTTTAGGGCCTTAGAGGACTTGATGGACAGGTTCGAACAGCGCCGATCTCAACCCACTGCCACATTCTTCATCCTTGGCCTGGAAACTCAGTAAGAACAAACAGAAAGGCAATATGAGGTAGGAAAGTGGGGTGTGGGAAGCTGAGAAGACCATGGTTCGTACAGCCACTGTGGTTTCTGACAGCAAGTGTGGGATCCCCAACACTGGGGTCAAATCTCATATCTCCAGAACCTGGAAGCAACTTAAATGCCTCTCGACCGAAGAATGGAGAAGGAAAATTTGGTACATTTACACAATGAAATACTACACAGCAGAAGAAAATAATGATACTTGAGATTTGGCAGCAGATGGATAGAGTTAGAAAACATCATATTTAGTGAGGTAACCCAGACCTAGGAAGACAAATATTATATGTACTCACTCATAAGTGTCTTTTAGCCATAAAGCAAAGAAAAACCAGCCTACAGTTCACAATCCCAGAGAACCTAGACAACAATGAGGACCCTAAGAGAGACATACATGGATATAATCTACATAGGAAGTAGAAAAAGACAAGATCTGAGTAAATTTGGAGCATGGGAACCATGGGAGAGGACAGAAGGGGAGGAGAGAGGAAGGGAGGGGAGCAGACAAAAATGTATAGCTCAATAAAATCAATAAAAAATTTCAAAAAATAAATTGGAACAGAGATTTGTAGCAGGGAATTAAAAATGGAATTAGAATTAGAATTGAGACAGAGAATTATAGCTAGGAAATAGTAGACAATTAGGACAAGAAAATTAGAATTGAAACAGAACAATAAAGAAACATGACTAGAGCTCTAATCATGTGAGCTCATTTCTCAGACTAGGAGTTTTATGAGTCTCTTTCCCTGTGCTGAGGCAACTTACCTGAACCTTGGCAGGAAGCCAGGAGAGCTAGACTCTGCTGGCTCCCAGAAGTTCCCAAAAGTTCAGGAGTATTTTATTGTTGTTGTTGTTGTTGTTGCAACAAACACCCTAGCCATCAATCAGCCAACAAAAGTCATGGCTTCAATTCACCTTGACCATCAGCTAATTCTGATTGCACCATATATCCAAAGTCAACATCATCCCACTAAATAAAGAGACATTTTGAGTTCAAAAAAGTTCATATCTCAAACTCTGAATCTTCAGCTATGGGTCCTGGGAATACATATTTGAACCACTGAGTCTGAAATCTTTGATGGTGTAACTTTGAACATGGTGGAAAAATCTTTGATGGTCTAATTTTGAGCGTGGTGGAAAAGATGGTTGTCTCCAAGGGTATATGTACTTTCCATATATCTATCAATCTCTATCTATCTATCTATCTATCTATCTATCTATCTATCTATC